>PVIJ01003869.1:69776-127271 GCA_004024925.1 Scalopus aquaticus | reverse complement strand
CTGGGCTTTTGTTTTTGGGGAGGTTTTTAATTACTGTTTCAATTTCACTACTTGTGATTGGTCTGTTTAGGTGTTCTATATCTTCTTTGTCTAGTTTTGGGTGATTGTATAGTTTTAGGAATTTGTCCATATCCTCTAGGTTGTTATACTTGTTTCCGTATAGCTGTTTATAGTAATCTCTGATTATTTTTTTATTTTTGCTGTGTCCATTGTGATTTCTCCTTTTTCATTTATGGTCCTATTTATTTGTGTTTTCTCTCGTTTTTTTCTTTGTAAGCCTGGCTAGTGGTTTGTCTATTTTATTTATTTTTTCAAAGAACCAGCTTTTGGTCTCGTTAATCTTCTGGATTTTTTTTTTTTTTATTTCCATTTCATTTAGTTCTGCTTTGATTTTTATTATTTCCTTTCTTAAACTGTCTTTTGGGTTTTATTGTTGTTCATTTTCTAGTTCTTTGAGATGTGAGATTAAATTGTTTCTTTGGGTTGTTTCTTGTTTCTTGATGGGAGCTTGTAATGCTATATATTTTCCTCTTATTACTGCTTTTGTTGTGTCCCAGACGTTCTGGAAAGTTGTGTCCTCGTTGTCGTTCAGTTCTAGATATTTTTTAATTTCTTCTTTGATCTCTTCGTTGATCCATTGGTTTTCCAGTATGTAGGTTTCAGCCTCCATGAGGTAAGGAGGTTTCTTTTTTCCTTTTATGATTTATTTCCAGTTTGACTCCTTTATGATCAGAGAAGAAGGCTGGTACGATTTTGATCTTAGTGCATCTGTTGAGGTTTGTTTTGTGGCCTAATATGTGATGTTCTGAATAATTTTGATTATGTACACTCTTCCTAAGTCTTGGGGAGTATTTTCCAGTTCACAGAAGCATAGCTTGAAAAACGTTAACACTAAAAATAACTGTCACTCATCAGTGATGGAAAATATTATGTTAATCATGAACCCTAAAGACAGTCTCATTTAGAAGCCTGATAGGCTCTTTGGCATCCTGACTCTTATCAGTAATTTGCAGAAGGTTACAAATTCTTTGATGAAACTTGTGTTTCATACTCTTTGGTTATTTGCAGAAAGGTCCCTCTTGCAAAATGTCAGGGTTTTTTTTTTTTTTTTTCCTGAAAATACCAAAATCTTCAATTGGCATTTTAATTCTCTTGACTTTGGTTATTATTAATGTGTCTAAAATTTATTAAGGGTCATAGATATCAAGGTTATTAAGAGCCATTTTCCAGCCAGCAAATGAATCAGAAAGTAAAGAAGTCACACTGAAATGTCAAACGATTCAACAGCTAGTTTTCTGACAGTTCCTCCCCAATTCCCTCTGCCACACTCACTTATCTACGAGATCCATTTTTCTCTTTCAGAGACATCATTCATTTCCTTTCCTATACAGATGTATACTTTGACATAGCTAAAATGACAATGTATATTACAAAGAATTTGATCCTCTTGTATTTTCTCCCTTAATATTCAATCTGGTTCAGTAGCAATGAGCAGTCCCTCATCAGCTCATACCTTCATACCTGGCACTGCAGGTACAGTCCTACACTCATACCATGCTTAGGAATAGGTTGGCACACACCACCTAGCTTAGCTCACTTCACTGTGGGATACATGTGGGTTGCACTTCATTTTGGTTGTTGACACACCAGCTTCAATCTCTATTCTCTGGGTAGCTGCCTCTTCCCTCCAATAAGAGGGAGAAGCCAAGATAGTCCCTCAACCTACAAACAGAGCACCCCTGCTCTTGCATTCCTCTACTTATTTTTTTCCCTCCACTTATTTTTAATAATTCTCATAACACTTGGTTTGAAAAGAGGGTCTTTTTACTGCATGAGATCACCATTCTGCTCACCTAAGTGAAATGCCAAACATGGCTTTGAGGCCTGGTCTAAAATGTTTGTTTTTTAGGTCAGTTGCAAAGTGTCTGATTTGCAGGACATATTGGGGAGAGGGGAATGCAAGGGAGAACATTTCTTATCTCTTTTGCTATCAATGGTAATCAGTTCTATTTCAGCTATGATAATCCTTACAAGCATTATGTTACACTTACAAAGCAAGAGCCATATTATCTTTGCTGTGCTGACATTTCCTCACTATTTGACTTGAAAGGCAATGGTGATATTTGTATCAATTGTCCAGGTGAGGTTTTATAATTTGCTCAAAACCAAAACCATCACACTTACAGCCATCCTAATTTCAACAAAGGAGTCTTCAGAGGGACCGCTTGAATTCAGTTTGAGTTGTAATTCAGATACAATGCCCAGCAGATCTGCTTTTTCCGCCTGCAAACGTGCCACCTGGGTCTTCAGCTGTTCCATTTCCTGTTCTGTTTCTGTCTTGGCGACATTGGGGTCCTTAAAGTGATAAGGAGCAAAGTGAATTAATGAGCAACCTGGTCATTAAACTTGAGTGTTCCCACATCCACAATACTTACCAGCAAGGCAACTGTGCTCTACAGTAGAAAATTCTAGCTTTTCCTTGGCAATTTATTTTGATATAACATTTAAAATGGAAGTTTTTATCATTGAGTAACACTCCATTGTGTATGTCTACCAGACAGAACTGGAGGGGATAATGCTAAGTGAAATAATTCAGAAGGAGAAAGACAAACACTGTATGGTTTCACTTATATGTGGAATTGAGAAAAATAAACAAAAACCAAAGGATCAGATAAAAATAAAGCAATGACAGGGCCTCCCTGATGGCGCAGCAGATGGGCACTGCACTGTGGCGCTGTCGGCAGCTGTGATGCGAGTTCAGTGCCCGGCTGGGGAGATTCCCATATGGCGCAGCAGGCCTCTCCTGCCTTGCCTGCCGCTCCCCTCAGCAGTGTATTTCTGTCGATCTGCCTGTTCTGATCCCCACTCTGTCTCTGGTGAACCCTCTCTCTGCCCCACATTTTTGGCCAGTTTGTATGCATAAATAAATAAATCTTAAAAAAAAAAAAAAAGCAACGACAAATCCTTGACATCTGACTACAAAACTGAGGTAACCAGAGGGGAGTGTGGTAGGATGAGACCAGCGGAGGGAGGGGGTCCAATGGAGCATAGTGGAGGGTTATTGGGTTTTTGGGTGGTGGGCCTGCTGTGAAAACATACATTTGTAAAGGTTTGAGTCTATAATTCCTAAAACAAATACAGTGATATCAATCAATTTTTACCTCAGTTTAAATAAATAAATAAAGTTTAAAAATAAAAAAAGAAAACACATGGTACCAAGTGATCTCTGTGGCCTCTTCCAGTTGTTCACCTACTGGGTCTCTCTGATTCCTCATCAGGAAACCTTCACTGCTTTTATAGACAAGGTCACTATGAAACTAAAGAGTTTGGTCTGCAAGGCAAGGTTAAAAGTCCACACAATTTTTCTCAATAAGGAGTCATTCAAAAGAGCATAAATTTGGGCCCCCCTAGTGGCATAGGGGTTAATTTTCAGGGTTACCACCTCTAAGGCCTGAATTTGATCCCCAGCCAGAGAGCTAATACACATGTGGGGCAGCAGACCTCTCCTGTCTCACCTGCTGCTCCTCTTAGCAGTGTACTTCACTCATCCTGTCTGCGCCCCAGTCTGTCTCTGGTGAACCCTCTCACAACAGCCCCTCCTCCTCACCTCGCCCCCCACCTCTGGCCTATAACCCAGTTCTTCTATGTAAAAAAAAAAAAAACAATACATAAATTTAAAAGAATAAGAACAACCAAGAAAAAGCAGTGCTGAGCCTGGCACCAGGAAGCAAGCAGGTCAGGCAAAGACCAGGCCCTATCAGGAATCTTCATTTACCCATCTTGACTTTCCTGAGGACATTTTTTAGAATGGAATTTTAAAAAACCACCTTGGCATCAAGGCAGGAAACAGAGTTTTAAACAAATGTCTGAGGGCCAGGGATATATAAGGCCATGACACTAGAATCTCATACTGTCAGGTTAATTTTCTTTTTTTTCAATTTGAGGACCTCTTAGTTATCCTTGGGAACTTATGGATCTACTTGTTAGGCCATAAAATACCCTTTAAATTTCTTTTACTTTTGCTGAAATGCTTTTCATTACACTCTCCGATCTCAGCCCCCACTCCATTATTTGTTACCATCTCTTACTACTTTTGAGTACTTACCTTTCATCTCGGTTGGGCAGCAGCATGATTTTTCTGAGTTACTGTGTACCTACGCAATGACTCTGTCCTGCTGTCCTGGAATCTGCCGAGGTTGATAAACCCTTCCATAACCCAGAAGGAAAGTATGTCTAAAGACCTTTGCCTAGCAATTTTCAGTTTAAAGTCAAAAATTGCTCTCTAGAGATAATTATAAAGTATTAATCAGTGAAATAGGACAGAACCATTAATATAAAGTGAGGAATCTATTTAGACTGAGAGAAAGAACAAGGTACAATTTTTAAAATCTGGGGATTAGATTTTTTTAATCTAATTTATAGCAAAGACATAAATTAAAAACTAACAGTTGGATTGGGCCAGGCAGAGGCGCTTCTATACCATCTATAAAGAATATAAAACAATGATTTATAACCACAATTCTCTTTTGACTATAGTTAATATGGTCAAAACTTTACACATTTCTTTCTTCTAACAGAGATTATACATGACCCTTAAAATTGCTACTAATCTTCTCAGCAAGAACACTTTTTTCAAGACAACACAAAATACCAGTCCAGCCTGAATCATAAAAGGTTTGGATATGTAAGTCTAGACAAATAAGGATCTACTACAGATATTAATAAAATCAAATCACAGCTTCAGTCTGCTTACCTCAAATGACCTTTCTGTTTTCCCTTTTAGTTTCCCAAGTTCTTCCTTCAATTTTTCATTTTCATGATTCAAAGTCATTAGGCGCTCTTTGGCTTCTTTGCTCTGGGTTTCAAAAAAAAGGCGTTCTTCCTTCTGTTTCTCTGTCCAGGCTGAAAGCTCCTCAAATCGTCCTTTCATAGCTTGATTATTCAGCTTCATGGCTTCTGTATGGAGTTCAGAGTGAGGGTGTCACACACCAGGGCACAGGATTTGACTTAATCAAATCTCCCCCTAGATCACTTCACCATGTAGCTCTGAATCTAAAGATGCCACATTTGGCATGAGCCCAAGGGTCAGTTGGGAAAAGTCTGCAGTGAGATGAGTAGTATTTGTGTCCAGACAGGACTAGAAGGCTTACAGTCATTTCTAGTGCTCAAAAGTCTCCAGAAAATACAATCGATTTGCGTACCTCCACAATAGCACAAATAGCTATTAATCATTAAAGGACTGAGGTTGGTCTCTCACTCCTAGCTTCCAACACTTGTCCTGCTGTAAGCAGTGGCTTGAAATATTAGAATGGTTTCTCTTAATAAGGGTTATATTAAGGAAGGTCTATAATAGCAGCTTTTCTTTTTCCTTTTAAATGGGCTCTTTTATACCATTTTCCTATGACACATAAAATGCTTTGTGTTCTTATCTGTATCTGTGAGTGAGCAATGGAAGCAGTTCTAGTCTTGTTTAAAGTTCAATTCTGTGCTCTACCCCCAGGGAACCACATAGAAAGAAGGGAGTTGCTCTAACAAGTCTTAACACAACAGTTAAGTTTACGAAAGGCCCAGGGTAAGTGCAGAAACACAGGCCCCAGTGCTCCTCACCTTTTAGCTGATGGTTCTCAGTCAATAGCTCTTTCATCTGCTGTAGCAGCTCCTCTGGGGTGAACATGTCCAGGTTTGGGTGAGCCAGACTAGGAGGTCCATTTCCTGTGGTGTCGTTGGGGCTGTCCCCCTTTTCAGTCAGGCAGCCGAGTGGTTGGTGGGACATGATGGTTGGACACGGTTCCTGTGGAAAAGTCACAAACTGAGAAAACAGCTATTCACCCCCTGCAAGGGGCCCCTGTGAGTCCTACAAATCCATCAGCAATTGCTGACATGTATGACCTTCACTCCAGTTACATTTTGCGGTTTTGATTTTTTAAAGAAGTCTATCACAGCTTCAGGATTTGAAATATCTTAAATATACCACTTTACTTTGTAGAAGGATCCATGAGGACATAAATAAATTAGACAAATATATTCTAATGCTACTTCTGTACAACCTACCACTGGGGCAAATAGAAATCTCTTCTGATGACACCCTGCATGCTAGGGATAAACCTTTCCTTTTGCACTTCATAAAGAGCATAAGCCTTTTCATGTAGAACCGCAGTCACTGAGATCAGTCACTGGAAGACAGCAAGAGAAGTGCACTTTCTCTGATCTATAAGTGGATCACAACATCTACGAGTGCTCTTGTATTAAAAGGCAACCAACACAGGGAGCAGAGCAAAACAGGGTTTCTTTCTTACTCAACAGGCGGCAAGCACTCTCCTGCCCACCTGTGACTCTGCAGATGCTTCTTTTTCTCCTTTTCCTAATAAACCTGTCCTTTTAAAATAGGAAAAAAAAAAAAAAAAAAGGCCACAAACTGGACTTTCTGGAAGTTCCCTGGAACCTAGTGACATGAGGCACTGTCACCACTGGAGGCCTGTGACACTGCTGCCTGGCTCTTCCTAGGGCAGCCAGCGCAAGAAGAGGGATTGTTGGGAAATTCTTTAATGAGGATGGCAATTCATTGAAGTAAAATACACTGATAAAGCATAATATTTGAGTCTGAGCCCTTTGTAAGCATCTGTACTTCACCTATCCTAATTTATTTAGAAAAGAGGTATAATGCTGAAGTATGTGATTTCTTCACATTAGGTGACTGAAAGAGATTACTTTCACATTCTGCAGTAACATAATTTAGATCATTTTGGGTAAAACAAATTGGAGAAAGCCAGTTTCTGGTTTTCCATAAGATTCATTTTTGCAGTGTGATGTTGGTGCTAACACTTCGTAAAAATGAATTTTTATTAACAGTGTTCCTGTATATTTTACAGAGGGAAACTAAAATTCTAAGTAACCAACCAAAGAGAAAATCCTTGTAATAAGTTTTATTTATTTGTCAACCTTAAATTTCCTCAGATATTCAATGACTATGCTACACTTAAATGGAAACATTTAACAGACTTTTTTTGTTTTAGGAATCTGATTCTAGAGTTCTGCTTCTTTTCCTTTTACTATACGCACCCATTTCTCCTTAATATTTTTTCCAGTAGAAGGGAAAGAGTAGAAAAGGGGAAATAAAAGAGGGAAGGGGAGAAGAGATTTTTTCCCTTGAAATTGTTCAAAGATCTCTTTCCTTTAAACCTTCATGGAGCCTTGAGACATAACCACAATGAGGTTAAAACTGGTTCTTGTTATTCCAAGTGCATCTAAGTTTATCATGTAGCCAGAATTTATTTACTTACTTATTTTTTTAAAAGATTTATTATTTTTAAAATTTATGCATACAAGAAGTGGGATGTAGGCCAGAGGTGCGTGGAGTAAGAGGATTCAGCAGAGACAGAGTGGGGAGTAGAACAGGCTGATCTACTGAAATACACTGCTAAGGGGAGCAGTGGGGGAGACAGGAGAGGTCTGCTGTGTCACGTGGGTCAGCTCCCTGGCTGGGGATCAAACTCAGGCTGAGATTTAACCCCTAAGCCACCAGGGAGGTCCTGTGTAGCCAGAATTTACAAGGTGGGGTGGAAAGTGGGCTATGTTAAGGGGGACAGTAGAAAAGCACTGAGTGCTACTAACCAGATGTGAGACCTTGAGAATTCACCTGTCCTTCTGTAATGACTTACTGACATAGCTAGCAAATGATTATCATTACTGCTGCTTTCAGCTCAAAAATGCTGTGAAAATTATTTCCAAGTTTCTAGCAAGATCAAGGTCCACTCCAGCACTTTTATAGCGATGCCACCCTTTCTCACTAATACATATACCTTGATAGCAAACGCTCTGCTATATAATATTAGGAAAAATCACTTGTTTATTCAAATTCATATTTATAAGTTAGCATATATGCCAGAGAAAGGCATGTAAATACTTATAAACATTTTATTAAAAGCAATGTTATCGATTTCTGGTGTCTTAAAGGGCACTCTATGATTTTAGAATATTTGTAGGGCACAATTATGAGTTATCACAATACAGTGCATTTGTGAAATGTCTATTGGTAGTAGGCCAGGTAGAGAAAGCTGAATTCTCTAAGTTCTTGACATCACCTTGAGCTACCTTCTATTGAGCAAGTACACAAATGCATTGTAAATCCTGCTATATATCTTCAAAGGTTACAAAAGGTGGAACTAAGCCATTTATTTATTCAAGGATACATCTAATGAGAGAATTTCTTATAAAAATCCAACTAATCTATATCTGAAGTATATCATTTCTAATCAAGGTGATATTTAACTGCAAAAAAGTGAATTAACTTAGTATGGGGTTTGAGAAGAATTCACCAATGAGAATGAAAGAGAATTACTTGGAAGGTGGAAGATCAAAAGCAAAATTTCTTAGACTTTTCTCCCAGATACACTCTTTGAATTCCTGATTACACACACACACACACACACACACACACACACACACACACAGAATTCTTATTTCCAAAGGTCAAGTAATAATAGCAGTAACTTCACTTTGTAAGCATGAACTTCAATCTCATTCCTGAGTTGGCCTTAAAAATGATCCAATCCAACTTCTTATTCAATGCTAGAATGTCTTGTTTAGTTTCCATGGCAGATGGTCACATGGAGTAGACTTGAATGCTTCAGTGACAGATAATATGAGCAATGACCTTAGCAGGCAACTCCCCATGACATTACAGAATGACTGACTACCAGAAATCATTCCCGTCGAATAGAAGTTGACCTTTATACCTACTTCCATCCACTGGGCATTGGGTCAGTGGGCATAATACAGAAAAAACCCAGGCCCTTACTGTGGTGTGGCTGATTTTCCAAATTTACTGATTAAGTATGAATGCATTCAATTCCTATGTGGACAAATTAAACAGTAAAAATCTATTTTTTGCTCAAACAACAGTAATTATTGGCAAAATCTGATTTGCGTTTACAAGGGGCTGAATAAGATTTCTATATTGTATCAACCAAACCCATCACCATCTTGCACAACGGAGTGTATGTCTCCTATTAAGGGGTAAAAGAAGCCTCATCTTTATATGCCAGAAAGTATTTTGATTTTGGAATTTGCTGATAAGCAGAAAATGAAAGTAGTGCGCCATCTTGCACAACGGAGTGTATGTATCCTATTAAGGGGTAAAAGAAGCCTCATCTTTATATGCCAGAAAGTATTTTGATTTTGGAATTTGCTGATATGCAGAAAATGAAAGTAGATTTGTCCTCATAGTTGAGGGCAGGAACCTAGCTGTTGTGCTTGATTTTTCTCATTCTTTCTTCCACCAACTCTAATGGGTGACAAAGTGCTGTCACTTACATTTCCTTTCCATCCAGCAGCTTAGTACAGGCCCTTCTTATCTTGCACTTCACAAAGTATAGCGGTTTTGCCTATTTTGTCCGTGTCCCCAGCATCTGGAACATCACCTAACAAATGGGTTAATTCAATAAATACTAGCTGAGTGAATTTTTATAGCCTCCCACATGATCTGATTCTCATTCTACTGACGTCCATTCCCTCAATGGTTCTTTCTTACTACAAGGTCAACCTGCTGCTTTTATGCTTTCTTTTAAAAGACAGAGTTCCAGGTTCTGAGTGAGACCAATGGAGCCCTTTAGAGTCTAGACCCCACTTACCCACCCATATTATTGCCTGTCACCACGCCACTCCTGTTCAGGAAGCTATGATTCATGGTTACCCACATTCTTTTGTTTCTGAGCCCCGGTTTCTGTTCTGTCCTCTGCTTGAAATGTCTCAGCCCCCTTTTGCCCTAGCAACATGCACTGGGCAGTTCAGTGAGAAGTCCTGTGTAAAATGAGCTGTTCTATTCCCTAAGTACCTAACAGCACTTTGTGGATTCTTCCTCTATAGCCTTTTTTTTTTTTTTTTGCAAAGTACTGTAGTTGGTCCCATGCCAGTCTATCATACTTAGGCCCCTATTTTGTTCTTCCTAGAGATGGGTACACAGCAGGCTTTCAGTAAATGTTTGCTGAAATGAAATGAAAACTTAGTATTACTTGGTATTTGGGGCTAACACTTGGAAAACACTTTGTGCTATGGAGGTGACAAACCCAGCCTGGTAGGATTGTGATTTTTCTATACTTATATGGCATTCATTCCAGGTTCTTGAACTCAACCTTTAAAATTTATTTTGAAAATTAGTGGTTTATATTACTACAAAGGTATCTGGATACAATATCAACACATATTATGAGCTAAACTTCACACACATGTCAATGTGAAAACAATAAAAAAATTTTAAACATTCTTTTCCTAAATGACATAATTTTATTCTGTAAAAAGAACTTAATTTTTTTCCTTTTCCTTTAGACTTATTATTCCATAGATTCCAAAGAACGCATAAAATAGTTAAAGTCCATTAAATTCAGAAAAAGCAGGGCCTGCAGAACAGAGTACCTACACACTTTTACTTAAAGAGGGAGGTTCCATGGGAAGGTCATACAGTGATCAGTTTCTTTCAAGAAAAAAGTTTTTGTTTTTTGGATTTAACTTAGTTGGACTCTGTAGCATAATATGCAACCTGAGGTCAGTTACAAAAAGGGTGCTACTTTTATATGGTACATAATTTATAAAGAATCACTAAAATTGGGCCAGTAGAAAAACTGATCATACCATCACCCCAAGACTCCAATCCTTATCTTCTCTTGACAGGGCACATTACACTTCATTTGTCTTGTCGTGGCCTTTGGTCTTGGTCTTTGCTCCTAGTCCGCTTCAGTCCAGTATAAACTGGGTGTCCTAAGAGGTAGCCAGGGCATCCTAATTTCCCTTTGCCTGTGCAAAGTAGGTGGGGGGGATCTTCTGTTTACAGTGCTGCCTTGCTCAAACAGATTGGAGGCTTTTGTTGTCTTAGCACTACCCAACTGTACTCTGGCTTTCGTTTTCGATTTCAACAGTTCTGTAGCATACTTTGCCATCCCTCAGTTTTCCAGGTGGAGGAGGTGAGACCCAGAACCTGGGTTTCGTTTTCTCTTAGTGATACTGACTGCCTCCAGCCTACACATTTCCAACAGTAAAAACAATTTTGGGATTTGGGGGGGGGGGGAGGGCGAGGAAGGGGTTCTCAGCTTCATCTAATAGTCATATTCTCTGTCTGTGTACACATACACAAATACATCCATGCTCTCCTAGACACAGCGGTTTATGAAGATTCCTTTCTGCTGTTCTGTAATCCCACTGCCTCAGAGAGAGGTCACCAGCTTCTCAGTGTCCCCGGGCCACCTCATAAAACTAGAATAGTTTTTATGTGTTCCAAAGGGGTATATACCCTTAACCACTTCCCTTATAATAAGTAACTGGCCGTGTAATCTTTCCTAGTCTGCAGGAGGATGTCACCCTTAAACCACCTTCGTAACCTACAGAGGCGGCAGCCGGCGAGGCCGGTAAAAAACGGGGGAAGGGCACTTCGGGATGGCAGTTCAGCTGCCCTTTCCCCGGGTCAGTACCTGCCAGGGCCTGGAAACCCTCCCAGGGAGGAATGCCCTACTCCTCGCCACTTACACCCAACAGGGTCGCGGTAGCAAGGCTGAGGAAACAGCTTCCAGGGCTAAGAACAAGCCACCCACCTCGCTGATCCGCTGTCCGCCCCCTACCCAGCTCACCCGGCGCCAGCGCCTCGGCCTCTCTCCGGGTCACTGCTTCCTCGGCATCGTGCCCGCTGGGGGAGGGCTCCGGACCCGGATGCAGACGCGGACCTAGGTACCAGCTGGGGCTCGGGGAGCCTGGGGCTGACGTTCGGCCTAGCGACCCCGCCCAGCGCCGCTCAGCTGACCGCGGCGCGGGCCCCTTAGCCACAGCGGGGGAATTCCCCGGACCCCGCCCCTCAACAGCTCCGCCCCTCGTCATGCACCGCCTCACGGGGGATCCGCCCAGGGTCCCGCCCCTCCACGGATCGCCCCAAATGCTCCGCCCCCCTGCAGCCCCGCCCCTCGTCCCCCCTAGCGTCCTCCCGCAGCGTCCAACCTCGCTACCCGCGCGTAGTCAGCATACGGACCTCAGACAGTGGAGGTTGTGCGAAGGTGTCAATGTGACCGCCGTGGCAGACAGCGTTGTTTAACATAAATTGCTAATTAAACGAAGTTTGCGGAGTCGGTCTTCCTTGTGGTTCCTTAAAGGAACTGCTGGGGTTTCTGTAGAAGGCCAGAACCACAGGGGTCGCTGTGCCCCGCGGAAAGAGAGGACTGTCCCAAGCATCTATGTTCCTACCATCCGTTTATAGCTAACTGAGTCTGCATGACTTTCCACCCATTTTTGACCTTAAAATAAACCTTGAATTGCAAAGGAAAAGGCTGCAGGATGCTTCTTGGACTCTTGTTCCCAGAGACCAGATCGTCCCTTGATACCTGAATGCTTCAGGTGCCCCAGGCAGGTGGGATTACTGGGTCGATCTGGGTTGTATCTAGGAAGCTGTCTTCGCTGACGAAATGAAAGTACCGATGTGCTGTACCGGAGCCTGGGATTAGACAGTTGAATTAAAAGTGAGGACGCAAGACTGGGAAGGAGGGTGAAACTCCCTAGACTGCATTCCAAAAACCTTGAGAAGAGATGATCAAGGACGCAGACACAGGACCCAGCAGGTATCTTATCGCGAGGTCGGAGTCTCGGCCAAGGTGATGCAGCCAGTTCACACGGCTTCAGGATCCTCTCACAAAACAAGAACTGAGAAATTAGGGCAAGGACCCTAATAGGCTGGGGGAGGGCGAATCTGGGAGCAGGTCTGTATCGAAGAACAAAAAGGACGTCATATTGGCAAAGAATTTGATTTACAAATGAAGGGTAATGCTGCTCAAATCTGTGGGAAAGAGCAGCATCTGCTGCTCACTCTTCGGAAGCAAACCCGAGGCGAAGGGGGATGATGGAGTGGGGAGAGGTGGAATCCTAAAGCAAAAGGGAAAAGACCGGCGCACCCTCTCCTGGTGTCCTGAAGATTTGCGCTTTGCGCTATTGCGCTATAGACAGCCAGCTCTAAGCTTTTCCTGCATGGCAATTAACACCACCCCTGGAGTTAACTCCTAGAGAGAGCTGGGAAGGGGCTAGTAAATCTGAAACTGCTCCACACCCAATTCCCGAACCCTGGAGCGGTGCGGTGGTGGAGGGTGAGAATACGAGAACCGAGGACATAGAATAAGCGTGGGCTTAGAGGGGTAAAGGGTACATTTTAAAAAAATCACTGCAGTACAAAACTGGTGTCATTCATGAAGACAGCTTAGGATAATATCAGAAAGAAAAGTGGAATAAAGTACTTAGGTTTTTGTTGAACTTTTGCCATCATTCAGGTTGAAGAGACTGTTAAGAGTTGTCCTGGGGACAGTGGAGGAGGATCACTTTGGGCCTGTTAGGGAGACCTAGCATCAGTCACACTCCACTGAACTTCCACTATTTTAAACCTTATCAGGAGCAGGATAAAATGACCATCAGACAAGTTAGGGGCCGTGTGGGGGTGGTAGGGAGAGCATACAAAAGGCTGCCCACTGCTGTGGGTAGGAAGAGTGTAGGTGAGTTTCTGGCAAAGAAAGTGAACATGGGGGCTTTCTGAAATAGTCAGCACCGTCATCACTTCTTAGCTATGTGATCTCGGACAAGCTACCTAATATTTCTGTGCCTCGTTGTCTTTGTCTGTAAAATGAGAACTATAACATATTTCCAATATCCAAAAAGTTCTGAGACCCAAAAACCTTTTTTTGGTTCAAATCCTGGTCTAAACTGATGTAAAACTATTGAGATTTGATGTGATTGTTTTATTGAAAGTATAATAATTAGTTTGGTGAGATCTGCTTTAGACCCCATTGGGGAGTTATAGAAGTTACATGCATTGTATTACCTTGCTAAAATCCAAAATATTCTGAATTCTGAAACAGAGCTTATTCCAAATGTTTTAAAAGAGGAATTGGGAGCTACAGCACTGACAACCTAAAGATATTGTGAGGTTTAAAGGGATAATGGAAATAAAACATCCAGAGCAATGCCTGCTACCTAGTGTTATATTGCTGCGAATATTATAGCCAGCTTTGTATTTTAGCCTAAATAGTTGAGGGTGCTTCCTCCCTCCTCTCTCATCTTCCACCAGTAGATTGATTCCAAGTGCAGCCAAAGCCATAACATGCTCTTACTGTTCTCTGATGTGACTTTGTGGGAGGTGAATGCAAAGCATCATGGTAGGGTATTTTGTGAGATGGTAATTTGTTTCCTGATCTCAGTGCTCTATCCCATCCCTTAGCCCCCTTTGTTTGCAGAAGGCAGCCAGCCAGTCTCTTTGTGTTTACTACTTCAAGGGATGTGCAGGACTATTTGGAAGACCAATGTTTCTTGTTTTTTGAGAAAGCCCAGTCTCACTAAATACATCAACTAGTCCAGGCGTGGGGGCGAAGAGGGAGAGCGGGGGAGAGTGTTGGAACTTCCACAGCAGTTGGAGGAAAGAGTGACTCTCCCAGAGTGGAGAGGTGTGAGTTTGGTGTTCTCATGAGCATCAGGAACTCAAGCTTCAGCCCCTGCAGCCCCAGGATGGATGGCAAGCTCTTGAAAACACAGCTATGTGATGCCTCTGTTGGGTCTTGGGAACCTGCTCCCACTGCTTTGGCAGATTCTGTGACCAAAGCTTGGCATTGGAAAGAAGAGGGCAGCTGCCTTCTCTTTAGAGAACTGGTATGTTGGATAATGAGGGTGTCACATCAGGGTTCATAGGCTGAAAAACAAATGGCCCAAACTCCAATGGCCACCAAAAGGCCTCCTCGTTCTTTGTCTGACCCTCTGGAAGGAGAGGCTCCCCGCCAGGCATGGTCACACCTGAGAGTGGATTTCCTCACACTCCTATGGGGCACTTCTATGCACATCTGAGCTAGTAAACTAATATTTATACTAAGCCTCTGTCTGTGTGTGCGTGTGCATGTGTGTGTGTGTGTGTGTGTGTGATCTGCTCTTTCTCCCTCTCCTTTGCCCCATGTCTTTAAATCTTGATACAGTAAACTCCTTGGGAACGAGTCAGTATTTTATATTAGGTGATCATTTATACTCTGTAAATATTCGATAAGAATAACATGAGTAGACTCCTTCCTACTCCTTTCCCACTGTGTGTGCACAGAGCTGACTTGGACTCTGCTGCCTTTCCTATCAAGTCGAAGAGGAGCATGGATTAAATTTTAAATCCTTGTTTTGCTATAAAACTCTTAGATTTCCTGCAGCAAAAAGAAAATTCTGTTTAAAATGTTAGTTTTAAAGTTAGCCAGAGCCACTGATTAGGGAAAATAATCACTATAAGACACCACAATTTTTCATCGTGGTCTGAAAACATCACCATTATCTTCTTTGTATGCCTGGGGAGTGAGGAAGGGCCTAGGTGTCCCACTTTTTTGCATATTGTTTCTTGCTTCTGATTAAACAATTCCTCATCAGTGTTGAAGTACATGGGATTTGTCTTTTTTCCACCTCACTTTTTATTTTCCAAGATTAGATGTCTCACTTCTCTGAAGAAGTACATCATGGAGTGAGGAACAAAGGCCTAGAGGTGTCAGGTGACCTCGACTGGGTCTGAGAATGCAGAAGGGGCAGGGTGCCCTGGCCCTTGGCTGCTTCATCAATGAGGTCAAGAGGAAGGGACAGGTGAGCTCTTAGCTTCCCTCCAGCTCTGAAAAAAAATGGGAATTCCTTTTGCTTCATTATGTTTGGTATCCTGTTAGTAGATGCCAAATTAATTTCAGTTCAGGCTTCTTCCTATTTATATTAATCAGAGTTCTCCAAAAAGCTACACCAATAGAATAGACACATATGTCTGTTTATCTATCTATCTATCTATCTATCTATCTATCTATCTATCGATTAAGTTATTATAAGCATTGGCTGATGAGGGCCTCCCTGGTGGTGCAACGGGTTACGTCTCAGCCTCTGAAGCTATCTGCAGCCATTGTAGCATGAGTTCGATCCCTGGCCAGGGAGATTCCCACATGGCACAGCAGACCTCTCCTGCCTCGCCTGCTGCTCCCCTCAGCAGTGTACTTCAGTCGAACTGCCTTTTCTACTCCCTGCTCTGTCTTTGGTGAATCCTCTCACCACCCCACACCTCTGGCCTGCACCCCAGCTTGTATGCATAAATAAATAAAATCTTAAAAAAAAAAGACTTGGCTGATGTTACTGTGGAGATGAACAAGTTCCAAGGTCTGCAGTCCACAGCTGGAGACCCAGAAGAGCTGCTGGTACAGTTCCAGTCCAAACCCCCACAGGCTTGAGACCCAGGAAATGGATGTTTCCTTATGAGCTTGAAGACAAGAAAGACTGATGTCCTGGTTCAAAGTAGTCAAGCAGGAGGAGTTACCCCTTATTTGGAATTTAAACAAATACCAAACCAGTCCTATTCTGGCATTCAACTGATTCAATGAGGCCAACCTGTATCAGGGAGGGCCATGTGCTTTATTCGGTCTTATCAGTGTCATGTTAAACTCATACAAAAACACCCTCACAAAAACTGTCAGAATACTGAACCAAACATCTGTGCACCCAGTGACCCAGATCAGGTTGACATACAACATTAACCATAGTGCATCTATAGACACTGATGTAATACTTGGCAAAATTGTCATAATTGATTTTAGAATTTGAAAAGTTACAAATCCTGTTTTCATGAGAAAATCTATTCATATATGCCTCTCCAACAGAATACAATAAACCTGACTAGAAATAACCCACAAAATTTCAGTGTTCTTGTCACCAAGCTACATTAACCCATTTTTGTTTTTGTGGACAGAGTTTCCATTATCCTCACTCTTAGTAGAAAGTCAATTAAATTTCTGTAGAACTTGATGACATTTTGAGCAGTGATATTGCTTTTTCTAGAGCTGGTCTTTACAATTGAATGCCAGGAGCACAATTCTTTCTTTCCTGAGGACTGTGGTTCAATTTTCCAGCCAAAATACCTTCACATTTTGTAACTGATTATCTCTTAGTTCTTTTGGAATTTATCCACTCCTCTCTCTAGTTCTGTTGGAAGCATCAGGGCGAAAATGACTTGGATTACACAGGTTATTCCAATGTGAACTTCACATAAAGCAATTCACATAAAACAATTCTCGCCAGTTAATTTGATATGACCCCAGGGAGGTGGGAAAAAATCCCAGCCAGAATACACTTCTTGCAGAGACAATTGGGTATTCATGGAATATTATGGCAAGTTTTGAAGAGCTGGCTGTGAAAACTGCAAGAGGAACATCTATTTGTGAACTTGGAAGTGCTTAGGCAGTATTTCCCTCTCCAATAATTTGAGAGCTCTCCCATAAATTTAGAATCTTCCCATTCAGTGGGTCTTATAATAATTCTGGGACACTACACCATTCTATTTATTATAGTAGCAAGGGAAACATCTCTCTGATTTTTTAATAAAATGATTTCCTGTCTACCTTGGCGTTCGTCCTGTGGATTTTTTTTTTTTTACCCTCAGTGCGAAAGTATCTTTTAGTTGATTCTGGCTTGGTTGGTTCCTTTGTGTGTTAAAGTAATATCACTCCACTGACAGTTCTCTGCCTGGCACCCTTTCTTTCCTCCCGTTGCATGCCCTCTTTCTATTTGCCCTTTCAAGCTTTCTCACTGAAGGGCTCTATAACCCAGCAGTGACTTTGTTTGCTTCCAGTCTAGGGTGTCACCTTTCTGGAGCCATTTCCATTCAAAAATATTTCTAATTTTGTAATAAAAGCCTTGTTCATTAAAGGAATTTCAGGCCTCAGTCAGTAGGGAAGAATTTCTTTTTTTAGGATTGGACCTTTCCCAATAGGCTTGAAATCAGACCTATAGAAACTCCCATCTCAGCTACAGAAAAAGTCAGATATAAAAACGGGGATATATTGGGAATAGTTATACAGAAATTCAGGATTAGATGGACAAGGGAGATGAGAATTGTTGAAGAAAACTAGAATTTCTGTCCTGGGTGACTGAATAGGTGGTAGGAATAGTAGCTACGATTAAAAACACAGAATTGGCAGGAAGATGGTTAGTTTTGTGTAAGGAATTTGAAGTACGAATGAAGGTGTGTGAAATACCTGTGAGATATCTGTGTGTACTACCTGTGGAATAGGTATGTGAAACACCTGCAAATAGGTGTGTGGCATACCAGTGGATAAGTGAGTAAAGTACCTGTGAAATAAGTGTGTGAAGTACCTATGGAATAGGTATCTGATTACCGTGGGCAGGTGAGTGAAGAGCTTGTGGGACAGGTGTATGAAGTACAATGGAAGGTATGTGAAATACCTATGGGACTTAAATACCTATGGGCTGTGAAATACCTATGGGACTTAAATACCTATGGGCTGTGATATCCACAACCTTTTGGGAAAATGCATCTGAATCTGGGAAGGAGATCTGAAGTATATCCTAGAATAAATTCTAGAAAGTTCCACAATCTAAGAAAATGGAAAGTTGAAGACAATAAAGAAAGCAGCTGGAGGGGGAAAAGGGAAAACAATGCCTTTTATGTCCCAGAAGTCAAGGGAGAAGGCAAGCTGTAAAGAAGGGACCATTGATGTGTCCAAGGCCACGGAACCATTCGAAGGATGGAGCAGAGAAATAGGTTTGCAATTTGGAGATTTTAATCAATAGTCAACTGAGTCTCATCAAGTTCAAAACAATAAAACAATAACAGTAACTTTCCTTGTATCTTTCATTTGATTAAAAATTCTCATAAATGTTAAATAAAAAAGTTGATTAAAATGGTTATTTTTAGACAGTTGGTCATTATATGTTTATTGGGTCAGCTGAATCAGCCCCTGGAAATGTGAGAAAAAGAATTGTCCTAAACCTAATTCTACTTAATGTCTCAACATTCAGTTAATTACAAAATTCTTTCTCCCCCTCTTGTCTCCTAAGATTACTTCTTTTGCCTAATTAATTGGAGACAAGGGCAGGCAGGTGAAAGGAAACCTTCTCATTATATTCACTTGGTGGCTTTGATTATTTGCAATGTCATATTTGGAGGTGTGCAGCTTAGTTTTCATCCTTAGTTTTCATGTTATCTTCAAGATCAAAATCCTATTTCTTAAAATGATTCATTCTATTTGGAGGTTTGTGCTAATTATAGTTGATATTGATTGCACTGGATTTTAGGGGATGCCATTTTACAAGGTCCCTTTTCTTATGTTTATAAACACTGGTTTGCCCTATGCATATTCCCCTAATTTATCTTAAGCTTTATCTCTGTTCCCCTGGAATTGGAAATTTCTTTTGCAGTCATTCTATATTTGGAGCAACATGTAAATCCTTTCTAACCTTTTCAACACCATTTTGAAACTGTTGAGTGCCTTTATGATAACTAAGAATCAATGTTAATTAAAATAACTAGATAAGACTGCCCAAACTTCCTGTATATAAATTTGATATTATTACACATCTGTCCAGGCTTGGAAGTCTAGAAAAATATCTCTCCTTCAGATAAAGACATCTGTGCGTCACACACCCTCCCCCTGCCGATGTTAGTTGCTTACCATTTCAATCAAAAAGCTACAAAAATGAATCAGCAAAATAAAATCAATTCCAAGATCCCACCTGGTGGTCAGGTGCTATGCTGATTGCTTGAGACACAGGCAAAATGTGTTTTCCACTCTTTAATATGCCTGGTTGTTGGAGGACTCCCTTCATTTTCATGACTTGCCTGACTGAACAAAGGTGTTTTATGAAACTGCAAAGAAAGTGGGAAAGAAGTAATAGGAAAGACTCTTTACATTCTGAGATGTTCATTAGATGCTTGAGAGATTTGCAATAAAGGGATATCAAGCATTGTTTAACAGGAAGCCATTTGTTCAAGACAATTCCAGGTAAGCAATGAACACCTGATGCTCTTTAGGACAGATTTGATTTTTCCAGCCTGCACTGTTAGTCTGTGACCACCAGATGGCACTATATGACTCAGTGTTGTTGGGCAGCCTCTATTTGTAGAAGGCAAGCATCTGAAGCAATACACATTCTCTCTGAGAATCTTCTGCTCCATTTTAGTGTGACATATGGGTCAAAATAAGAGGCATACAAGAAAATGACTGTTTTTCCTAGAATGTGGTAATATGGTGGAATAATGGAAATGTAGGTCACACACAGAGACAGCCCAGTAAAATGGAACCACATGCAGAACTGGCATGGGAAACGTGTGCGTGTGTGTGTGTGTGTGTGTGTGTGTGTGTGTGTGTGTGTACTTGTGTTTTGGAGAAAGATTAAACAGTCATGAATGCAAGTGATGAAAAATACTTCAAAAATAAAAGTTATTGTTGAAAACCCCATAAAGAGAATCAAACAATTGGAGAAGATGAAAGGGAGAGAGTATGCAAGTGAGTATGAGACTAGGGAACTTGGGTTAAAGGTATTAACATGAGAACTTGAGAAGAAAGGATTCTATTCCTCTATTTCTTGCAGTTCTCATAATAGATGACTTGAATTGCAATGCATATCATTTAAATGGAGGATGGCAGGGGGAGAAAGATATGAATTTATTTAGAACCAATTCAATGCAATTCTTCCTTTCAAAGGAGGCTAACCTGGTGTTCACCAAGAACTAGGAATGATCCAAAAGACACAAAGTACCTGTTAGGCTAGGTGAAGTCAAAGCTCCAGGTACTGAAAGAGGCAGTGCTCTATTGAGGAACAGGAGGAAAGAAAAAAACAAACTTGCATTGAAATGTATACCTAGAGGGTTTACTTTGTCTTGGTTCAGCTTTAAAAATCTCCCATTAGGATCGAAACTAGGGCAGGAAGAGCACAAGGGACTATGGTGTATTGGTGGTAGAAATTCTATGGGGACTGCACCGAGAAAAGAAAACAAACATTGTGAAAAAAAATGATGTAAAATATATGTAAATAAATTATTTTAAAAATCTCCCATTAAAAGAGAAAGTCTGCATCTGATAAGGAGGGTTTATTCTTGTTGCAGTTGAGGGACCTGTTACTCAGTTTTGAAGTTGCTTCCACTGCAGACACCTAAGTTTGGAAAATGGCTCCTTGTCTGTGTCCTCTATCACCTCTCTTGAGACATTTTAAAAAGGTAAGATGAAAAGAGAGAGGTCATGTGCTAGTGCAATGAGCAACACAGTTGACCACTGAAGACAAGATGGAAATTCTACCATGGTTTGCCCTAGGAGACTGCTGGCTTTCTTATGAATTCTTGCAAGTTAAAAAACGCCTATGTGAAATGATGCTACATACAGGTAGAAGTGTCTTTAAAATTTACTAGTATACAAATATTATGTACTTTACAATTCCAATCAACTTACAACATGGTCACCAAAAAGCTAGAAATACCTTTCTTCCAGGAGTGTTGATGTCTTGCAAAAAATGGATGGCACTCAGGTTGTTACAAGTTTGAGCTGAATTTCGAAATCTACAGAGGGTGGTATTTAATACAGATTATTCCAACTAACCAGTCAAAAAATACCTACCCGTATAAGTCGGTGGTTTTCAAATTTGTATGCCAAAGATTCAGCTGGGTGCTAGTTAAGAGGTAGTGTCCTTCATAGGCTGAGACAACCCCTTGCACTACCAGGAAGCTATTGGCAGCCACTGCAGCACGAGTTCCATCCCCGGCCAGGGAGCTTCCCACATGGTGCGGCAGACCTCTCCTGCCTCGCCCGCTGCTCCCCTCAGCAGAGTGTTTCAGTCAATCTGCTTGTTCTGCTCCCCACTCTGTCTCTGGTGAATCTTCTCACCTCCCCACACATCTGGCCTACACCCCAGCTCTTGTATGCATAAATAAATAAATCTTTTTTTTTTTTTTAATAAAAAGGTAGTATCCTAGGCCTAACTCTAAACATTCTGACTGATCACTTTGGGCTGCCTATGAATTTACATTTTAAACAATTTTTTCAGGTGATTCAAATGCAGAAGTTTGAAAGAACTCTCTTAGAGAAACATTTTCCTAAGTAAAGGCAGATTTGTTACTCAGGGAGGTTTTCTTATTTATTTTTGCATACAAGAACTGGGGTGTAGGCTAGAAGTGTGGGGTGGTGAGAGGATTCACCAGAGACAGAGTGGGGGGCAGAACAGGCAGATTGACTGAAGTACAGTGCTGAGGGGAGCAGTGGGTGAGACAGGAGAGGTCTGCTGTGCCAAGTGGGTTAGCCCCGGAGACTTGAACTCACGCCACAGTGGCTAGTGATAACTTGATAGCGCTGAGACTAACCCCTGTGTCACCGGGGAGTCCTTACTCAGGGAGGTTTTCTAACTCACTTCCTGTTCATACATACATTCTCTCTCTTCTGAACTCTTTATTCAACGCATATTTTTGATGCCCTAGCTTCGTACTTGGTGATGAGGGGCTTAGCACTGTGAAGCGTCTCCATCCTGCTTATGCCTGGTGGTGAGATTTTGTAGAAGTGATGCCAAAGAGTGTGCCGGAATTTAGAAAGAAGGCTTGTCAGCACCGACTGGAGTGGTGGGAAAAGAGAAACAACTGTGTGGAGGGGGAAGGAACTTCCCTGGACCCTGCACGGTAAGGAGGGCACAGGACATTTGGGATGAAGGAACAGCTTAGCTTCATGTTGTACTGCAGGGTAGGAGAATGAATCAGGCTTTTTATGCCATTAGCCTCTGTGGCTATCACCTGCGGCCTTGGTAATGTTGATGCAGGAGGCACTTGGGAGCGTGGGCACAGAGCACGCGCGTCTGATTGTAGACACCTGGAGTATGGGTGTGGGTGTGTGCAATTGTGCATACCTGAGCCTGCAGGTCGGGCTAGAAGGGCAGCAACGCTCAGAGATGGAGCACGGCTATAGGAGGACAAGTGACTGCAGAAGAGGTGAGACCACAAGAGAAAAACATAGAAAGCCCAGAGAGTTAGTTAAGATTCGTTGGGAGGGGGGGGGCTCCATTGCCTGCCTGCCTCCCAGGGCCCTCCTACTCCCCATTTGCCTGGTGTGCCTGGGTACCTTGTTTCCTGAGAGCATTAAAGCTCGAAAAATCCACCAAGGGCCCCTGGACTCTATCCTTCTACCCCAATCCATAGTGAACCTGCCTATGCTTGCTGGCACAACACATACCTACCAAGCAAGGACATTGATAATACTCATAGCCTAGACTGAAGCTATCCCAAAGGCAAAGCATGGCCAAGGATTAAAAGTGCAATCTTGTTAACTACTTTCAGAGGAGAAATGAAGGATGAGAAACTGAAAGCACCTGAATCAGCAATGTCATCTCCTTTGTTCAAAAGTTTGATGCCAATTGAACCATTTACTTTAAAAAGTTGACAAAGAATAGGAACATTTGATATGACATGTTCATATGAATCTTTTCTCATAAATCCAAATTTCTTTCATCCAGCTGCTTCCACTAAATTAAAACTATGATTATAAAACACATGAAGGGTATAGACAATTAGTACTCAAAGAAAAGGATTAGGACTGTTTGAAAGCAAGGGAGGAAGATTAGTCTAATTAAAACTCATTTATTTAATAAAGAGAGCTGCATTCCTTACATTTATGATTAGACTTATTATCTTGCTTAGCTATAGTTTGCCTATCTATTACATGAAAGAAATTTTAATCCAGCTTATTCTCCTTCCCAGGTCTTCTTGCCAATATCCTACAGAGCATAAAAAAAAAAACCCTCAAAAATATTTAAGCAATTTTGGGCAAGAGTTTTTACTAAGCCTGGGGTGGAGGGTGGGTATTACTAAGCCACCACACTTGGTGAGAAGATTGCAGACTCTGGAGTCAGACAAAGGGGTTTGTAACTTTGACATTCAGCACTCGGGACAGCTAGGGTGCCACCAGTGTTGGTCGGTCATGAGCTCTCGAGTTGAGGAAGGTGCAAGAGCGTGACAGCTTCTGTTGGGAAACACAGGTAATCTGGAGAGGTGATAACATACTTGAAAATCAACTATAATGTGGGGCGCTAAAAGTTACTCAGCCCCCATCAAAAAACTTAATAATAGCAAACAGTTAAGACTGTTTATAAGAATGCGTAATATAAAGTCATATGGCACAGAGTTTACAAAGAGAATAGCAAGAGTAGGGACATAGAAGAGAACTGGAGAGAAATCTGGTACAAAAACACATCCTTGGTGTCTGTACACCCAATGGCTGGACCATATATTTGGGTCTAAGTTGCCCAGCAATTACTGTAAAAAATAAAACTTATCAAATATAAGAAAGAAACAGGCTAATTTTTGAGGAGGAGAAACACAATTTCTCCTTATATTAAGGCCAGAGATGATCTGGTCCTAACGCCAAAGATCATTATTAAAATGAGAGTCTGTCAAAACTCTAAACTTCAGCATCTTTTCAGCAAAGGAAACAAAGCTTTTCACAGGGATGCTTCCCATAACCTTCCTCAATCATCACCCAAGCACATTTCAGTAAAAGCAGTTCCATGAGATGAACTATATAGGCACTTGTTCTGTACTATATGGGCACTTGTTCTGTACTGTATGGGCACTTGTTCTTGTACTCAGGCACTTGTTCTGTCAATTCCACTTTAAGGAAAGGAAGATTTTGGAATGTCTGGAGCGCCCATGATTTAAACTAAGCCTTAGATGTTTGGGCCCTTAAAACACAATCATACTGTCATTTCGTGCTGAGAAACATCTCTGCGACAGCAATATCAAATCTATTAGAGTTAGAGAAATGGAATCCGAGGGAGACTAGAAAGTTAGGAGCTGGCTGTGGACTCCCCAGGCTCTCCCCAGGGCTTGGCTGCTCCTTCATTATCAGACTCCTTAGAGCCCTGTTCCCTCGCTGACCTCAGTCATTGTTTTAGTCACTAAAATCTGATTTTTATATCTGCAATGGCATTGAAATTAAATCTTGCAAAAGTCACAAATGATGTTTTTATTGTCAAATCCAGTGATCCATTTCTCCACTTTTTTTTTTACTTTGAAACAATTGATCACTCTTTAGCATTCTTTTCTACTTTGGTTGTGGGGGAAAATTAGTATTCCTGGTTCTCTTCCTACCTCCCCCACCATTTTTCTCATTAGTTTTTGTCTCCTGGCCACCCACCCCCAAATGTTAGGTCACTCAGGGTTCCTTGATCTTTGGTCCTCTTTTCATGTAAACCACGCATATCTCCCAGCCCCCCTAACATTAAAATGAAGCAACTATAGCCTAGTGAGTGGCAAAGCTGGGTCTCACATCCAGGTCTTTTGACTGTAATCAAGTGCTCCTTGAACTCAGCTGTCTTCCTACATGAGCATAGACTTCTCTTGATTCTCATTCCTGTGTTTAACTCTAGTAGAATTTCACCGAAAAGATAAACTAAGCCCAAACCAACCAATAACTCCTCTCCCCAATTCTCACAATATTCAGTTGTTGACTATTAAATAAAAATGACTATTGAATGACTTTCCTCTAACCTCTTACGTTTACTAAGTCCATTAAGGTTCCAGAATATTAAACCCTAATTTCTCTAGCCTGGTTACTGGGATCCCCAAGCCCGTTGCCATCTCCTTTCCTGCTTTTTATTCTGAGCAGCAGATGGCGCTGTGCCCAAGTGTGAGAAGATGTTTTCTATACTTGCAGCAAATTGAAGGAAAATGTGTTGGGTATCTTGCTAAACACCCCTTTAATTTTAAAGGCATGCTTACCCTCATCCTCCTGGACTTGTGTTCTTTAATGAGTGTGAGGTGTGCACTAACAGGCACATGTGATCTGTGTGTGTGTGACTTACATGGTCTGGGACACTAGCAGGGCTGCTGGTTCACGTGGTACTTGCTTCTCCTTCCTGGCCACCTTTCTGGGCTGTATTTCCTAGTTGTAGTTATATTCAGCCATGAGATTGAGTGATCTGTGCCATTTCCATTTCTGGCCAATAAAAATCTGTGCTTTCCCTTTTCCTGGCCCTCAGTGCCTGAGATGACCTTGAAAGTTATGGTTGGAGGTGGCAGAGTTGGCTCGACCTTTGATCCCTGAATGACTGAATGGGGCTGAGGACCCCCACTGACTTGCACCCACATTGGGCAAATCTACTGTTACATGACTAAGAATACAACCCTAACGTGTTAAGCTCCTGAAATTTGGGGATTTGTTGTTGTGTAATTAGCTTTTCCTTACTGATAACAAAACTAACTGATGAAACCCTACTGCTCCATGTGGTGTTTTGGGGGAAGATGTTTAATGATGTTTTTTAGGATGTGTCCGAGTTTCTGAATAATACTGTATCTTTCCTCACATTGCACTCCAAACAGGAAGTGACTTTTCCCTGTCAAAAAGGGTTTTAAAGGTCCCCCCAGCCCCTTATTGTTTCAAGAAATAAAAGACTTGATTTGCAGGTGAGAGGCAGGCAACGAGCAGAAAGAAAGCAAGTTAGCTCAGGATAAAGACAGAGAGGCTACATCAGACCACTACTACGGCCATACGTCTGTGCAGTCGGAGAGTACGGCCCCAGTGATCAGGTCCCAGGCTACCCTCCTACCCTGGCCTCAGGTGAGCAGCTACACACCTTCTGCAGCAAGAAACCAGGGAAGATCGAGCGCCTGTCCCCTCCCCACAGCACATTCCTTGGCTTCGGTTCATTTCTGCTTTTGTCTTGTCCAGGCAGAACTGTTCTGTCCTGAAATCTGTACCTCCCCAGTAGAGACCATCCTGTCCTGTCTGTTCATTTCATCATTTGCTTCCATATCCTCACCACCCCATCCCTTCGGCCCTGGCTCTGGAGCCACTGCTCTTTACTCAACACTCCCTCCTGAGGCAGCAGCTCCCCTCCTCCCAGCCTCTCCTCGCTAACACCGGAAGCTGGTCCTTCACAGCCTGTTCCACCTAGTGACAGTGTCTCCCAGATTTTGGAGGAAATAGTAGTGATGCAACAATAATATACAGGGTACCTTGTGGGCAGACAAATGCCTGCCAGCACAGCTATTATTGTTGTGCTAGCTGGCATTTGTCTGCCCATAAGGTACCCTGTATATTATGCTATACCAACAACTTCATAGGTATGTGCCATCACCCCCACTTTAGGGAGGAGACCATTGAGGCTGAGAGGGTAAGCCAAACTGGACTGGAGTTTGCACACAAATAGCCCATCTGCCACTAAAGCCCTGAATCTTCCTGCCACACCTCACGGGGGTCTTTCTTACCTTTCTTATCACTGCCACAGAGATTGCTCATAATGAAGTCAAATCAGTTCTCTGGTGGCCTTGCTGGATGAGAAGTAACCCCACAGAGAATAATCTAATTTGCAGACTGGCATCAAAATAGAGTAAGTTGGTTGGAAATACATTAGGTCCCTTTGGGGCAGAGTCAAAATAATAATTTAAAGGAATTTCAATAGCTAGAGCTTTGTCTACTCCACATAGTACTCTTTTCACTTTTCTCAGAGCCCAGAGCCAGAAATTATCTTCCTATAGCTGCTGCTCACTTAACCATTTAAAACCAACACCCTGCCTTCTGCAAGTAGGTGTCCTGCCTTCCAGTAGTTCTATAAACGAACCAGGGAGATGGTACAGGTGAGGCAGCCTGGGGTGGCCCTGGTCTGTTGGCGCAGGTCTTTTTGTCATATATAAGAAAGAATTCCATAGGCACAACTATCACTGGAAATAGAAACTCCTCCATGCGCATCAGTGGCTAAGACTTTTCTCCACCCACCTCGACCCCAGGTCAGTTTCACTCCTGGGGCAGTTTCACTTTTCCACCCTTGAAGTTTGCAGTTGCCTCTCCAGCAGAATCTAAAGGACAAATTTATGCAACCCTCAGAGTCAGGATTGGAAAGTGCCCTTAAGCAACACATTTATTCTATGCTTTCCCACCCTTAGCTACTAACTGGAAGAGGAAAACACCATTTCTTTTTCTTGGGAAATAGGCAGGGGTGTGTTGAAAATCTGCCATAGCTGTTTTCCACAACTGGGATATATTTAATCAAAGGTAAACCTGGATGGGAGCGCCTCCCCTGTGGACCAAAGGGTCCTCAATCCCTTGACTACCTGCACATTTCCCCAGGCTGGCGAAAGACTGGTGGCTGAGGATTCAGAAAGCTCTTTTTCTCAAGAAGAGCAGTGGCTGATGGTCTAGCTGCGTGTTATGACCAGGTACATCAGAGGCAGCTTTCTGTGAAACTTAACTCCCAGGACCTGAGACACCCAGCTCTTACGTCCATCACATTTCAACTGCCCCAATCTCTCTCAAACTGTAGACAAACCATTTCATTTCTTCTGCCTTTCTCTTCCCATCAAAAAAAGATTTTGGGGGATAATGCTTTAAGAAATTGGAAGTGGTTTTCAGATCAGAAGTTAGTTTTGATTCTTTATCTCACTTCTTTCAGCTATTTTGGGTTCTGTTCTCCTTGGTTTACAGAGGCTTATAGGAATTCATTAGATGTTTTCCAGTTTCACAGGTGAGAATAGAGGTTTTCAAAGAGCAAAGCAGATTGTCACTTAGAACTGGCCAGTAATCCACACGGCTGGCCTTGGGCTTGTTCTGAGTGGGTGCAGCATGATTGTAGAGAGAGAAATTGCTTTTAAGTTCCTATATTACAAGAGAAAAGGTGCTCTCCTGTTTTTTCCAAACTTCTTTTCCAGCAGCTAATGACTGATTTCTTTGCATTTTGAGCTCTGGTCGCGTGGAGAGTCTGAATGGATTTCCATGATGACCAAAATGATCAGGCCTTGTGCACAGCCTATCGACTAGCTTCTAACTTGAAGTCTTGCTGGTAAATGAAGGGGGAGGTAGCAGAGCTTCTTTTTGCGTATTTTCAGTGGGCTGGAGAGATCAGATGCCTAAGATATCCCAAATCATGCCTCAACTAGGTGACCAGACCTCCTTCCTACTCAGTGAGCAACTGAGCAATCTTCTCTTCTCAACTGTAACACTTGAAACTTATATATTTATCTCCATTGTTACTATATAACCAACTCTTCATATTCTGCCATGATGGAAAACTCAAACCAGATGATTAAACTCCGCATGACTCTGGATGTAGTGAAAGATAGTCATAAATTCAGTCTCCCTCTTCCTCTGTGCCTCTCATGCATGCATATGTGTGCACACACACTCACACTCCATTTGTATTTTGATTTTTACTGTGCATCAAATTATAATTCTCCATTAGTTTGATCTACACTGTCAATGACCAGGGGACCTAGAAAGACAGCGGGCCATCCACTTGTGGCTATTTGAGAGTTGATTATTATACTTAGAAAGTATTCAAGCTCATAATTGCGGTGGGTGCTTCCCAATGTCAATAGAACAGAAAACTACTTATTATACCAGAACTGCCAGCTGAAAATGGATGATATCAACAGGCAGGCTAGAACAGAAGGTAATATTTCCTGAATAGGTAGTAGAGTCATGGAAACAAACTAATGTTGGGTGTTGATCCCTCCAGAGAGTTTTAGGGAGGTCAACAGTTGTCAGGAATGGGTCAGGTCTCCTAGGCAAGATGCAACAGGTTCAGCTTGGAGCTTTCAGGGCCAGAGCAGATTACTAACGTCCCCTTATAGGTAACTATGCGTTCTTATGGAAAAGCAGGCATGGGATTCAAGTTAGTTTGGAAAATTCTGCATTAAACAAAAGTAAATAGGTCTCTTTAGTCTTTAATGTTCAGATTTCGTTAGGAATCTCTAAGAGGATGAAAAAATCAGGTGTTTCCTCTTAAAATTTTTGACCTGGGGGTCTCTTTTCACTGGGAATCTCTAGCTTTTCAATGGGCACTAATGCCCTACAAAACCCACTTTGCAGAATGCCATTTGGAGAAGTGAGGGAAGCCTTGGCTGCATAGAGTCACCAGCTCCCTTGAGACCTAGCTCCAAGCCCAGGGATGTCATTTCATGGCAGTGGACTTCACATTTGGGTACCCATATCCAGGGAGTAAAGAAGGTTTTCTAAGGGGACAAAGGCACGTAGTGTCTTCACAGGCACAGAAGGTCCCACTCTCCCCTTCTTCTTGCATTGCTCCTGGGTAGACAAATCTCTGGGCTATCAGTCAGATTTTTTTTTTTTTTTGAGAAAGTAAATGAGTCTGTTGACTGAGTAATAAATCTTTGTGCAACTCAGATGATTTCTAGCTCTTTGCTTTCATAAAAATTGAGGGAAGACTTAATTGAGTTGTCAGAGAGTGAGATCATTAAGAATAGTTTTAATGATAGATCATGATCTCAGAAGGAGCTCGATAATTGACATCACTATGATAAAATTCATTCCATTCTCAGCTACTTATTTTTATGAAAAAGGTTTCATAGTGCTTATAATCACTGTAACAACAATAATTATAAACTTGAAATAATGTTGATGAAGTATTTTAGTAAGAAGTCTGATGAGTAGTTTTTCCAATAAAATTTTGCTTTGGATGTTTAATAATTATTTATAAAACTTATATTTATGTTGTTTTGATAAATTGGATTTTATAGTACCTTTAGTGATAATTCAGTCCCAGAATATATTTTTACTCCCTAGAGATGTATGGTCACAGGAAATTTTAAAAATTAATTTCAAATTAAGATGAGCAAGGTAATTTCAAATTATATACATATTTTTGTTGTAGATAATTATCATGGTTGATCACTAAAATGACAGATATAAAAATGTTACATTAACATAAAATTATATGGAATAGAAACACAACTTGAAGGAGTAAATGAAGTAATGTATTAAAAGTCAAATTGGTATCTACTTAAAACAAATTATGGTGGACATCATATTGCTATGGTATTATATTATACTAGAACATTTAAAATAGTCAAATGAGTTTTATTATTCAGTGTTCAACATGTTCAGTTCACCAGAAGTTATATCCCTTGTAACAATTTGAACTTATGAAGAAATATTTTAGATGTTAACTTAAAAGGATTTGAAAAGACAGCTCTTAAAAATTACTCTAAGGGAGAGTGGAAAAGGAAAAATGTCTGTATCCAACAACACGTAAGGACGATAAAAAGGTAGAGATCAAAGATGACAAATTTTAACCCTCGTCAGGCTTTTGGTCATTATTCCTGCCTGGCACTCATTTCTCACTTCTCTTCTGCTGTCCCTCTTGTGTTGCGTCCATGCCTGTTCATCTAGCCCTAGGTCCCCTCAACTCCAAACTTAATTTCCCAGGTCCCTGTTAACCTCCCTTTCCCAGGCATCTCTGATTTCTTCCCTACTTGATAACCAACCTTGTTGATTTGGCCCTAGGAACACTTCATGGAAACTGTCGGAGGAGTGTGGTCCTCTGCCCCATACTCCCCCACCTCATTCTTGCCCCAATTTCCAAAAATCCTTAGACAGTAGAAATCATCCTGGTCCCCAAGCACTAGGCCATTCATCATCAATTCCTAGGAGTAACTCGTAGGTTTGCAGTTTTCAAACTCATGTTACTATTTGGCTCATATTACTTCATGTAATTTTTATCACTACCTGCATAAAAGATGAAGAAATTGGAACTCAGACTATTTGAGTTTCTTGCAATTACCCAGCAAGAAATGGTGGAATTATTATTTGGATCCAGGTCATCTGTCTTCAAGATCTATACTTTATCCACAATACTCACCACCCTCCAGTAAATCTATTTTAGTCAGGGGGAAAACCAAGTCAATGGGTACCTGCTAAGTCTGGGGTGGCCCACCCCTGAAGTTGGTGGTAGCTTTAGACAGAGAGTTATGACCGCTCTTTGAAGTCTCCACCAAGGTTCTCTGCCAGGTACTTGGAACGGACTTGTAGACAGTGAGGGAAAATCAACACAGGCACATGTGCTTAATGTGGAATAAGCTATTATGGTGTGGAGCCAAGAGGAATATAGACAAATATTCACATGAAAATGTGCAAGAATTAATGTGAGTGGTGTTTTCGTCTATATTGTTGTACCAGAAATAAGACTTGGTTGGATGTCAAAATACCAGTCATCAAGCTTTAGTTTTGATTTTTAATTAAAGACAAAACTTCTGGAATCCAAGAGAAGCACTAAAATCTGTTTCAATTTACCTCAAAGGGGGCTAATTAATAGATACTTCTGACTCAGTAAATCTACTTTATGCTTTGGGTGTTATTTTTGAAAACTTTTGAGGAGAAATTTTTTTAAGTGTATTATTCAGCTTGCTAGATGTGAAACGTGGAACAATAATTATTCTGTTTTTGGGATTGATATTATTATTATTATTTTTTGGTTCCACAATGTGGAGTATTTTGTTTGAGGCTGAGCGCTCATGAATCGTAAAGTTAATTGGGATTTCTAGATGTGATTGATTCTCTTGGTTTTCAGAGTCAGTCCTTGAGTAACTTGTGGTAAATAATTTTAGGCAACTAAATGCACATGGGAAATAATTTATCAAAAATTGTAGCATTGTAAGCAGAACAAGATCATCCTCCATGGCCACCTGGAAGTTCACATGTGCAGATGGCCAGGAGTTTAGCAACCTGTCTTCGTTGCTTGGCTTCAGCTGTTTACTTCTGACTGCAACTCAAAGTGCTGGTTACTGAGACTCCATTGAGAGATGGACCCCATTGGTGTAGGTAGGGGCAATCTCGGGTTATCATGGCAATCATGGCAACATGTTAACACACAGTGACAGTGTTATAAATATAAAATTCTCGAGTGGAACTTAAAAAAAATAAATCTGGGTTACAAAGTGGCATCTGTCCTAAGTAAAATCTGTGTATTCTGAAAAACTTGCAAATGAGAGCCTCCTAGAAATGCTCTCTGTTCACTTCCAGACCTGAGATGTCCTCAGTATGCTTACAGGGCATAGGACAGACGACCTGGGCTGTTACAGACAGATATGCATCAACAGTCAGACTGGAAGGATGGTAGAGATCACCTGCCAGTGAAAATGGCCACTCAGGATTCTCTTGGCTTCTAGGGCAGGAAAATCTTTTTCTGTGAAACTTTCCTGCCTGTAGGCTCTACAGATCAATAATGCACCTGCTCTGGTGTTGTGAGAACTGAAAATTACTTATCCCAAAGTATTTTCAAAAAGGAAGGGAATGAAGAAGAAGGTCATGCGACCTTCAGTGAGGACACAGGGGTCTCAGGAGTGGGGTGGTTTGCCTGAGGTCTTCATGCAAATTAGTAGGGAAGTCAGAATTTTATGCTAACTCATGATTTTAATCACCCACCTGCTATTCATCTGTAAAGTAGGAATTAACATGCTAATTAGTTAACTATTCACCGGCAGTATTTGGGAAATGCTTTAAAGTTCTAAGCAAAAGGTACTAAATAACCACCCTGAAAATCTTATCTACTCAAGGTACCATCAACCTGGGTACAGTCACTAGTCAGTTCACAGTGGGCATACGTTGTGGAATTGTGTCCTTAGAAATGTGATTTCTATTTCTTCTATTTCTTTCTAGATGGCATGGGTGACCACACACCTCAACTACATGGTGTAGCCCACTGGGCCCACCATTAGATATGCAATCTGCCCTTGACCGAAACATTCAGTGCTTCCTCACTGTATAAATTACAGAGTTACCATTTATCTTGTTGTTCATTCGGGAGGTGCTGTTTAAAAAAGATTGATCAGGAAAGGGTAGAAGAACACAACCATGCTCAGGCAGGCAGTTCCTGGAGGCAGGCCCACATGTCCCCTTGGCACCCCGGGGCTGAGTGCCATGCCTGGCATGTATCTGTTCATCCAACCTGCAGCACATACATATTTGCATTTGATCTGCTCTTCCGGTTTGTCAAAGGTCTCTTGGAGCTTCATTTCTAATTACTCCACGGGCTCCTGTTCAGGGTCCCCTGCATTGTGGTGACAAAACTGGACTCTCAGATGTAGCCAAGATTGCTTGGGACCTAGGTGGAGTTACCTTGGTGCTGTTGTGCAAGTTGTGACCCAAACGAGCCATTGGTGCTACTGGAAGTAGTGGTGTAAGACAGTTCCCCTTGCCAGCCCACACACCCCCTCCTCCTGGGAGCCCCGGCATGGTGAGCAAGATGCTGCCTGCCAAGGGCACTGAAACTTGGTACAAACATCATCCTTACTATTGTCTCTAGTCTGTAAATCCTGGGCTCTGTGTCTATAAATACAAAAAGGGGTGGGGCTGGATAGACAGAAGCAAACGCATGTGAGGCATTTCCTCTGCATTTGAGGCTGTATCTTGCTGCATGCTTTTCCAACTTAGAGACATTAAGCCTCTACCTTTAAGCCTCTTCAAGTCCTATATATTTGCGATAGGCGCTTCATCTTCTGGAACATAAATGCTATTGCTGGTTTTTCCTAAACAATCAACTTTTGTTCTTTCCCAACAGAGTCCTACACAGCCCCAGGCTGTGCTTTTTCATAACTGAATTGTGGAAACAACGACTCTCCTCCAGTTAGGCTTCAAAATCTATCAGAGACCTCCCCTGGAGAAAAGCTGTTTCTTTCCTCCACCTGGATCCAGGGGAGTGATTAGGTAGTATGGACACTCAGGTTAGACCCCTACCGGTTTCATAAAATGAGCAATGCAAAGTACCTATGAAATTAAAGGATACTCTTCTGGAAATCTTAGTGGGCAAGGATGTGAAAAACGTAAGAAATGGCTTTGCAGCAGAAGGGGCAGAGAGGAAATTTCCCCCTATTCTCTCAGTTGTCCTGAGACTCATTGAGCAATCAAATGAACAGCAGATAGGTAAGGAGGAGAAAAGAACAAATTTAATTACATACAAATAGAGAATATACATGAGTGGGGCAAAGTGAGTGTGTATATATCCTGAGCTGAGGACTGCCATAGCGGCCTGGGTTTCAGGGAGAGAGGAGGGAGCTCACATGATGAAGAGAGGGGGCTCATGATAAAGGCGGGATGCGCTGCAATTAGATGTTTACCCTGACATACAGGTAGTTTTCTTTAATAGAAAGGTTATTAATGTTAAAAATCCAAATTCTGGACCCAAATGCCCCCAATATTTTTTCTTCTAGGTTGTTAATGGAGTTCTGGTAAATGTTTCTCTGGTAAACGAATCTTTAGGGTTTCAACTGACCTCAGTTCAAAACAATCCAATGCCAAACTGACGTGTCTTAGAAGTGATTGCTCTGAACATCTCAGGGAGGCCTGTCTGTCACTACCTTTATACGCAATGGATAGTTTAATTAGATCTAGAATCCTATATTGAATACAATTGACATCAGTTTGACATAATTTGCATGCCAAAGTGACGTGTTTTGGGAACACCCGTTCTGTACTAAACGTCTTGGGAAGTCCTATTCTTCACTGCTAAATTCTAAGTGTGGCAATTTCTTCATGGCAAGGGTGCCAGTTTCTTCAAGTACCCAATGTCAAGGGAAAGAAAAAGGGAGGGAGAAGAGTATTTTAGTGTGAAAGAAATATAAAAGAGACCTACGAGACATAACTTCACACATTTCAAATAAACCTATGGTAAAAAACGTTTTAGATATTTAGGGGAACATTTATGAAGTTAGGTAACATGGTTAAATTTGTTGAGTATGTTAATGGACTACAGTTGTGTGATAAAATACTGTCCTCCTTTTAGATGCCTAATTAAGTATTTTGTGATCAAGAACTTGAAAACTTGGATTTCCTTAAATATACCCCAGTTTTAAAAATGACTGTAGATGCAATAAGTATTTATAAAGGTATATGGTTATTGAAATTGGATAATTGGTACCTTGGGCTTAATGTATTAATTTTCTGATATATTTGGATTTTTTAATAATTTAACAAGGAAAAGATGTAAATACTTTAAATATATGGGAATCAGTTTTGTCATAAATTTACTCAATGTATAAAGGCCTACACTTTCTGTCTTATTTAGAGAGAGCATGGTTTTCTAGAACTTGTCTGATTTAGGTTCTTTGGGAATAAGGTTTCTATTTGCAAAATATGGTATGGCTATTCTGATTTTTTAAAATCTACATATTTCATAGATTTTTTTTTTAGGTTTGGAAAAACTGCTAATTTCAGTGATGTCCACAGTTTAAATGAGATAGAGATAGCCTCAAGGCAATAGTTTTTGCATGTTCTTTTTTTTATTACTTCATACTGGTAGGCAATCATTTCCTTGTGACATTAGACCCCTTTCTCTCCTTTTTGCTTTTCTTCCTGGGAAAGGTCTTTTTTGGTGCTATTTTTCTATTCAAATTGATTTACTGAAATGTCTTCCCAAGTGGTTCTAATTCCAGGGTAACTTAAGGGACCATAAATTGTACATGAAGGGTGACAATATGACCTTGATATTCTTTAACAACAACAACAACATATATATATATGTATGTATATATACACATGTATGTATCCATATATATCTCCATATATACATGTATACACACACACACACACACACACACACACACATATATATATGGATTCAACTTAGCCACTGTAAACCAAGGGTTTCTGGTCAAACATGTGGTAAGCATTCCACTGAAGAATGATGATATCTCCCTAAAAGGCACATTCACTTTGGCTTCCATCACTAATTGAGAAGGCTGAATGTGGACTTTACATGCTGGTTCTAGAATTTAGTAGTGGTATTGCTATGAGAAATTGGACGAGTTAATACAACCTCTATGAACCATTGCTTTTCAATAAAATGGGACCAGTAATATTTACTTTGTAAGGTAGAAGTAATTACATGAAAACATACAATGGGCTCCTGGGGGCTGCCCTGCATGGTAGCTATGAATGAATTAATGATTAATGTCTTAGTGCAGTGAAAAGTTAGGGAGAAAAGGGACAAGGGGATGACTTCATATTATTATATATTTTGAAGAAATCATGTTTGAAAACTATTTCTGAAGGAAGCCATTGAATCTCTTTCTCATTAGATTAAAAAAAATAAGACAGTATACTTTTGCTGAAAGACTTCACTCTGGAATGGATTGCCTCCTGAGGTGTGATTTGGGTTCTGGGAAATGTTGGTCAGCAGAGGAATGACTATGGAGGTTCACCCATAAACCTGGACTCCTGCACTTCCCATAAGCTCAGCCCTAATAGTGGTCCCTCCTCGCAGCTTGCTGATAGACTGGCTCCCTGGCCTTCAGCAAGAAGCAGAGTTAATATTGAGGCAGCATTTACAGATCTTTTAAAAATGACCAAGATTGCCATGGAAACTAAGGCAAAGCAGAAACACTCCAAGGAGGGGGGCATTGTTTGCTTAGTTGCTTATGAAAATATGTGAAAGGAATGGAAATTTCAGACCTGGCAAAATGATAGATTTGTTTTAAGAGAAGGAAATGAAAGAACAGGTAACCATACCCTGGGGAGCGGGGATATGGGGGTGGAGGGTGGTGGTGGCCCGAAACAGCTTTGTTGAAATCACTGACTCTAGAAGCATTATTTTTAATTGCCCCTGCACCTTCTCTGTGGAAGCATTTTGATTAGAGAGTTTTAGTTATACTATCTCTCAAATTCATGCTGGGGTTAAAAAAAAGTACAACTATGTTCCACTAATATGATTAACTGAGAATCTCTAGGGAGAAAATAGGATGGTTAGCCTGTATGCTTCTTGGCTTGATTTTAAATCCCTTAAAAAAATTACTTAGAGCTCACCAAGGATTAAATAAGAATGTAGAATGTTTCCTAAATTTCAGTGAAATCAGAGACTTTGTGTTTTTTTCCATCACTGTCTTAAGAAGACATAGCCCAGATATTCAATGCTAAGTATAGACTGTACAACACTGTACAATCCAGCTTTTCTTATTTCAAAGTTTCATTTAAAACTTAAACATGTAGTGGAAAGCAAACTTAAATCTCTATTTGAAAATCACACTTTTGTTTCAAAAAGTTCTTTGTAAAGTCTAAGGACCTTTCACAATTAATTTCTGTAAAGCTCTCATACAGAAGCAGTTTGTAAAATCTGTGTGTTATTAAGACTTGATGAGGAAAGTATTGCTGCATATAATTTCAAGCCACACCAAGTTATCAGTGACTAGCTTGGAAGCTGGTGGAGAGTGACCATTTACTTTTTCTTTATAAGTAAGAAAAGCTATATCAGGGTGACACTTTTGTGCTGTTAGGATGGTGTTATTTCCAGAGAGGAAAGCAATGCCTAAATTCTGCTTTGTGGCTCACTTCTTGGCACAGGGTTCTTGACTTGAGAGAGAGACTCAAGGTGCAAACGCTAAGTGGGAAACAAAATACAGCCCTCCCTATGGCTGAGGATGATTGATGCTAGAAAAAGACCACTCAAATGGAATCCACTTAACGTGGGATAGAATCCACTTAAAGTGTCATGAAATGTAAAAATAGGTTTGATAGGGCACGCTTTTTAAAAAATAAAATGAAAATTTGTAAAAGTGAGTATATTTAGTCTTATACTAACAAAATTATTTTATAATGATAATTATGCACTAACTTATTTGCTCAGCCCAAAACATAAATTGTTGATTTGAAAGATGTTAGACTGTTATTTAGTGGTCCTTCATGAACCATACTTCTTTGTATTTGTAGCCCTACAAGTCTCCTCACACATTGACTTTGGGTTTGGCCATGTGAATAGATCTGACCAAGGGAACATTAGCAAGAGTGATGCAAGTGATATAATCAATGAAATGCAAATCAAAACCACAATGCATTAACACCTCACATGTTGAGAATGGCTCATATTAAAAAAACAGACAACAGGGCCTCCCTGGTGGCCTCGGGGTTAAGTCTAGGAGCTATCACCATTGTGACCTGAGTTTGATCCCTGGCCAGGGACTAACCCACATGGCGTAGCAGACCTCTCCTGTCTCACTTGCTGCTCCCCTTAGCATTGTACTTCAGTAGATCTGCCTGTTCTGCTCCCCATTCTGTCTCTGGTGAATTGTCTCACTCCCCACACCTCTGGCCCACATGCCCGTTCTTCTATGTAAAAATACATAAATAAAATCTAACCTCCCCCCCTCCCCCAAACAACAGGCAACAACATATGCTGGCAAGGATATGGAGAAAAAGGAACCCTCTTACACTGCTGGTGGGAATGCAAACTGGTCCAACCACTATGGAAAGCTGTGTGGATGTTCCTCAAATTACTAAAAATGGATATGACCCAGCGATTCTACTTCTAGGCATCTATCAAAGTACACAAAAACATTAATTCGAAAGGAAACCTGAACGCCTATGTTTATTGCAACACTATTCACAATAGCTAAGATATGGAAACAACCTAAATGCTCAAAAATAGATGAATGGATCAAGAAGATATGGTATATACACAGTGGAATACTATTCAACAATCAAAAAAGATAAACTTAACCCATTTGCAGCAACATGGATGGAGCTGGAAGGGATTATGCTCAATGAAATAAGCCAAAAGGAAAAAGAAAAATATTGATGGTTTCACTTATAGGAGGAATATAGGGAAGCTGAACAAAGGGTCAAAAAAAAAAAAAAGACAAAACTTGCAGGCAAACTATAGATCTGAGGCATTCAGCAGGGGTGGTAGGGGGGAGAGGGGCCAAAATGGGAAGGAAGAGCACAAGGGACTAGGGTGATGGTTCATGGGTGATATGGTGGTGGGATATTTATGGGGACTACACCCGAGTGTATTGTACAAAAATGAACAATGTAAGAAAATAAAGAAATATAATTAAAAAAAACAGAAAAAGTGATGCAAGACTGGCAAGTTCTTGCATGTGGAACCTTAACTTCTAGGAATGCTTCTTCTTGGATCCCATCACTGTGCTATCAGAAAGCAGAAGCACAATGTGGAGAAACCCACTGGAGGAAACTAGCTTAACTAGTTGCTCTAGCCAACTCTCATTGTGCTTCCAGGCAGCAGACAGCACTAATTTCCAGTCATATGTCTGAATCCATTTTAGATCTTCTAGACATTCCAACTCCAAATCAACAACACGTGAAGCATATTAACCTCCTGTCAACCCACAGGTTTGTAAGAAGAAATAACAAAATGTTATAAGCTGTTAAGTTCTGGGATGGTTGATTATGCAGCAGTAGGTAACTAAAACAGAAACTGGACCTAAAATAAGGTTGTGCCATAACATGTTGGTTTTAGGTCTGGTAGAAGGAATGGAGAAATTTGGAGGAATTCCAAAAAGGCTGTCCGGGGAGGCTGGAAGCACACTTTTCCAGTGAGGAAAGTCCTACTGGAAGCTGAAGAGAATCTCAGTGATGTATTGGTGGAACAATTAACAAATCTGTGTCATGGAAACAGAAAATGGTACCTAAAGAACTTGTGGATCTTGCTAGCTAGGGAGGTTTCTTGGCACAATGTTGAAAGAGGCATCTGACTTCTTTTAGCTGCTTTGGTAAAGTACAGGAGTAGCTGAACTAAAGAAGGAACTGTTCAGATTTCAAGCAGAATTTTGAAGCACGAGAAAGGAACTAGAACATATGGGTATGATCATAAAATAACTTTATCCCCAGTCTCTCCAAGACAAAATTTCTCAAAGGAAGAAACGACCTTGGTTTGAAAATTAATTCCAGGGTGCTGGTTGTTAAATATGTTGTAGTGCCACATAATGATCCAAGATTTGTATCATTGTGAAATGACCATTACAGCAAGTCTAGTAAACATCTGTCACTCTTCACAGTTACAAAACTTTTGTGGCGAGAACTTTTAGGATATACGACTTTCAAATATGGAATATGGTATTATTAACTATGGCCACCATGCTATACATTACATCTCCATGACATTTATTTTATAGCCGGAATTTTGTGCCTTTTTACTCCCTTAATTTTTGTGTATGATGTAATGTTGTGGTTCAGTTTCATTCTTTTGCATGTGACTGCTCAGTTTTTCTAGCCCCACTTATTAAGAGACTATCCTTTTCCCATTGTGCATTCTTGACTTGTTATAAATTCAATTGCTCATATATGCATGGGTTTATTTCTGGCATCTCGATTCTCTTGCATTGATATGTGTGTTTTGGTTTGTTTTTTATTTTTTTTGGTCAATATCATACTGTTTGTGTTACTGTGGACTTTGTGACACAGTTTGAAATTAGGAAGTATGATGGGTGCCTCCAGCTCTATTCTTCTTTCTCAGATTGATTAGGCTATTTGGGGTCTTGTGTGGTTCCATGCAAGTTTTTTTTTTTAAAGATTTATTTATTTTTGCATACAAGCTGGGGTACAGGCCAGGGGAGTGGGGAGGCGAGAGGGTTCACCAAAGACAGAGTCAGGAGCAGAACAGGCAGATCACCGAAATACACTGCTGAGGGGAGCAGCGGGGCGAGGCAGGAGAGGTCTGCCGCGCCATGTGGGAATCTCCCAGGCCTGGCGTCGATCTGGGGTCGCAGCTGCTGACAGCTCCACAGCACAGTACTTAACCGCTGCGCCACCAGGGAGGCCCCTCCATACAAGTTTTAGGTTTGTTTTTTCTATGTATATCTGTCAAAAATGCCATTGGAACTTTGATAGGGATTACATGTACCCTGTGGATTGCTTTGAGTAGCATGAACTTTTTAACATTATTAATATTTCCAACCATGGGAGCATGGAATATCTTTCCATTTATTTGTTTTCTTTAATTTCTTTCATCAACACATTGTAGTTTTCAGTGTACAAATCTTTCACTTTCTTTGTTAAATTTAGTCTTAGATATTTAATTTGTTTTGAAGCAATTGTAAGTGGGGTTGTTTTCTTAACATCTCTTTTCCCATTGGTTATTAGTAAATAAAAATGCAACGTGTCTTTTTAATACTGATTTTGTATCCCGCAGATTTACTGAATTCGTTCATTAGTACTAACAAATTTCTTGGTGGAATCTTTAGGGTTTTCTACAGCTGATAACATGTCCTATCCAAATAGTGAAAGTTTTACTCCTTCCTTTCCCATTTGGGTGCCTTTTACTTCTTTTCCTTGCCTAATTTCTCTGGGAAGGTCTTTAAATATTATGTTGAATAGAGGTGGTGAGAGTGGGTATCCTTGTCTTGTTCCTGAGCTAAGAGGAAAAACATTCCATTTTTCAAATTGTGTATGATGTTAACTGTTGGCTTGTTATATTTGGCCTTCATGAAGTTGAATTACTTTCTTGATATACACATTTTGCTGGGAGTTTTTATCACAGATAACTGACTTTTGCCCATCTTGCTAGAGAGAATCTATCCACTGGGTGATGCGAGATTGGGAAGGTACAAAGTTGAAAAAGAAGTGGAATTATACTCTACTGGTAAGTTAGAGAGTGGAATTATACTCTACTGGTAAGTTACTGGTAAGTTACTCTGTTTCTCTCTTCCTTCTGTCCATTGGAAAGGAGAAAAGACAACCAAGCAAAGGAATCTCTATCTCTTGGCAGAACTGATTTAGGAACAGACAAAGAGAAGTTGGTCACAGGAATGAATTCTTATTTGAGCTGAAGTTCTCAGAACTTATTGTTGAAAAAGTTGCAAGATTTTTTTTGAAGTCAAATTTTCCCAAAGTCTTGTACTTGAAGTAGGAGAGTATTAACTCCAAGAGAGGATTAAAGTGAAGTGAGAAACTCTTGAGTAAAGATCTGGAGGTCAGTGCAAGCTTAAGCTGTGATGGGGAAAAGCAGAAAGATGTAACGGGACCAATTGTAACTTGAATTGGTTTACTTTATGAAATTTTTCCGAAGAGTTGTCTACTTTTTTTTTAATATCTTTTATATTTTGCATTCCCTTTGGGTAACCCACCACCAATTCACCCGTGACCCATCACTGTAGTCCTGTTAAAGTACAGCACAGGTTCAAAAACGACCGAGGCAAAATTTGATGCAACAACAAAGCGGTGATTTATTTGCTAGCTCGAGATAGGGTCCCAATCAGCCCAGTATACCGACGCAGCGGTCCTGTAGGCAAAATGGAGACCCTGAGTACAGAATTGGGTCAGCTTATAAAGGCAATTTCGCGGGCAAAGGAATTCAGCAAGTCATACAAAATTTGGCAATACATCAAGGGTGGGTGGTCGTGGAGCAGATAGCCAGTGCTGTTATCTTTACAAGTTCCTGGAGCCTTGCTCCAGGCAGAGGGGGAGTTTACCTCAAGGCTGCAGGCCTTATCAGGCCCTGGAGCCTTGCTGCCGCTGATGTTGGTTTTAGCCTTCACCAGTGGCCATTTTAAAATATTCTGAACATTTTTAGCATTCGTACTTTTACATACTTTTACAGTCCCTTGTGTCCCCTTCCACTCCATTTTGTGCCCTTATCCTCCCCCTCCCTCGCTGAGTGTCTCTCTCTTCTTTGGTTTCCCTGTATTCCTGTTATAAGTGAAACCATTATTTTTCTCTTTCTTTCTGGCTTATTTCACTGAGCATGATCCCTTCTAGTTCCATCCATGTTGCTGCAAATTGCATATATTTATCTTTTTTGAATGCTGAATAATATTCCATGGTGTATATAGACCACATCTTCTTGATCCAATCATCTATTTTTGGGCATCTGGGTTGTTTCCATACCTTAGCTATTCTAAACAGTGCTGCAATAAACACAGAGGGGCATGTGTCCTTTTGGATTAGTGTTTTTGTGTCCTTTGGGTAGATTCCCAAAAGTGGTATTGCTGTGTCATATGGGAGCTCCATTTTTAGCAGTTTGAGAAATTTCCATACAGCTTTCCATAGAGGTTGGGCCAATTTGCATTCTCACCAGCAGAGTAGGAGAGTTCCTTTTTCTCCACATATTCGCCAGCATTTGTTGTTGCCTGTACTCTTAATGCATGCCATTCTCACAGGTGTGAGGTGGTATCTCATTGTGGTTTTGATTTGCATTTCCCTGATTATGAGTGATGTTGAACATTTTTTCATGTACCTGTTGGCCATTTGCTTTTCTTCTTTGGAGAAGTGTCTTTTTAGCTCTTCTGCCCATTTTTTGATTGGACTGTTGGCTTTGTTTTTGTTGAGTTGTGTGAGCTCCTTGTAGATTTTTGTTATAAGTCCTTTATCAGATGTATTGTGTGCAAAGATCTTCTCCCAATTAGTAGGGTGTCTGTTAGTTTTGGTTAATATCTCTGTTGCTGTACAGAAGCTTTTTATTTTGATGTAATCCCAGCTGTTTATCTTGTCCTTGACTTCCTTTGCTTTTTTTGGGATGTGTCTTTAAAGATTTTGCTGAGATGTATGTCTTGTAGAGTTTTGCCTACATTTTCTTCTGTAACTTTTATGATTTCAGGTCTTACATCCAGGTCTTTTATCCATTTTGAGTTGACTTTTGTGCAGGGTGTGAGGTAGTAGTCTAGTTTCATTTTTTTGCATGTGGCTGTCCAGTTTCCCCAGCACCATTTATTGAATAGACTGTCCTTGTTCCACTGCATTTTCTTTGCTCCTTTGTCAAAGATTAGTTGTTCATAGATATGTAGCTTTAATTCTGGGTATTCTATTCGGTTCCATTGGTCTTTGTGTCTGTTTTTCTTCCAGTACCATGCTGTTTTAACCCTTTGTACTCGAGGCTTTTTTCGCGTGGGCGAACTAGCCACTCGAGACGATTTCAGCTATATTGGGGACGAGCTTTACAGGTACTTTGAAATCATGTTATACTCAAACAAACGTATACAAATAAAATACAAACGTATACAAATAAAATTTCACCAATTTATTTATTTTTACATTGAATACAACAAAATCTGTTAAATATTACACTCTGTAATTAGATTTTGTGTGATATTTAGTCAAATAATCCCCAAGATGCAGCCTCGGTTTGTCAGGACACATATCACAATGCTAAACTGAGATTAACTAATCTAAGCTAAGAATTGGCTAAGGATGCAGGCCAAGCCTGGTCCATGAAAGTAATTGCAATAAGAATATCTTATCACACATTGGAAATAAACATATTGACTTCCAAACCGCTCGGGCGCCCTAGCTGCACCACTTGAGTGGACGCATTAAACCGCCGGAGGCCATAGCATTGCCGCTGGAGGGGAAGCATTAAACCGCTGGGCGCTGGAGTGGCACCGCTCGAGTGCAAAGGGTTAATTATTATGGCTTTGTAGTATAGTTTGAAATCAGGGAGTGAAATCCTTCCGTTTTCTTTCTTTTTGGTCAGGAGGGCTTTAGCTATGTGGGTTTTTTTTTTTTTTTGGTTCCATATGAATTTAATCTGTATTCTATTTTTTTTGAAGAATGTCATTGAGGTTTTTATTGGAATAGCGTTGAATCTGTAAATTGCTTTTGGTAGGATGGCCATTTTGATAATGTTAATCTTTCCAATCCATGAGCAGGGGATGTCTTTCCATTTTCTTGTGTCTTCTATTTCTTTCAGCAGTGTTTTATATTTTCTTTGTATAAGTCCTTTACATCTTTTGTTAGATTTATTCCAAGATACTTGATTTTTTTGGGTTCGATTTTGAAGAGGATGGATCTCTTAATTTCTTCTTCTTCAGACTGGGTGTTTGCATATAGAAAGGCTACTGATTTTTGTGCATTGATTTTGTATCCTGCTTCTTTACTGAACTGGTCTATGATTTTGAGTAGTTTTTCTATGGAGTTTTTAGGGTTTTCTATATATATTATCATATCATCTGTGAATAGTGACAGTTTAATTTCTTCTTTCCCTATTTGGATCCTGTGAGTGTCTTTCTCTTGTCTTATTGCTCTGGCTAGGACTTCCGGTATTATATTGAAGAGCAATGCTCAGAGTGGACATCCTTGCCTTGTTCCTGATCTTAGTGGAAAGGCTTTCAGCTTCTCACCATTGAGGATAATATTGGCTGTGGGTTTGTCATATATGGCTTTTATTATGTTGAGGTATGTTCCTTCTATACCAAGGATTTCAAGGGCCTTTATCATAAATGGATGTTGCACTTTGTCAAATGCTTTCTCAGCATCTATTGATATGATCATATGGTTTTTCTTTTCCTTTTTGTTGATGTGTTGGATTACATTAATTGATTTTCGGATGTTGAACCATCCTTGTGTCTGTCCCTGGAATAAATGCTACTTGGTCATGGTGTATTATCTTTTGGATGCATTGTTGCATCTTGTTGGCTAAGATTTTGTTAAATATTTTTGCATCAGTGTTCATTAGAGAAATTGGTCTGTAGTTTTCTGTTTTTGTTTTGTCTTTGTTTGGTTTTGGTATTAGTGTAATATTCACTTCATAGAATGTGTTTGGTAGTACTCCTTCCTTCTCAATTTTTTGAAAGAGTTTGTGTAATATAGGGACTATTTCATTTTTGAATGTTTGTTAGTATTTTTTTTTTTAAGATTTATTTTATTTATACATACAAGCTGGGGTACAGGCCAGAAATGTGGGGCGGCGAGAGGGCTCACCAGAGACAGAGTGGGTAGCAGAACAGGCAGATCAGAAGTACACTGCTGAGGGGAGCAGTGGGCGAGGCAGGAGAGGTCTGCCGCACCATGTGGGATTCTCCCCGGCCAGGCGTTGAACTTGCGTCGCCGCTGCCGACAGCTCCACAGCGCAGCGCTCAACCGCTGCGCCACGGGGGAGGCCCCCATTTTTGAATGTTTGGTAGAATTTGTTTATGAAACCATCTGGTCCCGGGCTTTTGTTTTTGGGGAGGGTTGATGACTGCTTCAATTTCACTGCTTGTAATTGGTCTGTTTAAGTGTTTTATATCTTCTTTATCTAATTTTGGGTGTATATTTCTAGGAATTTGTCCATTTCCTCTAGGTTGTTGAACTTGTTTCCATATAGCTGTTCATAGTAATCTCTGATTATTCTATTGATTTCTGCTGTGTCCGTTGTAATTTCTCCTCTTTCATTTATGATCCTATTTATCCGTGTTTTCTCCCATTTTTTCTTTGTAAGCCTGGCTGATGGTTTGTCTGTTTTGTTTATTTTTTCAAAGAACCAATTTTTGGTTTCGTTGATCTTCTGAATTGTTTTTTTGGTTTCCATTTTGTTTATTTCTGCTTTGATTTTTATTATTTCCTTTCTTAAACTGGCTTTTGGGTTTTTCTGTTGTTCATTTTCTAGTTCTTTGAGATGGGAGATTAGATTGTTTCTTTGAGTTGTTTCTGGTTTCTTGATGTGAGCCTGTATTGCTGTATATTTTCCTCTTATTACTGCTTTTGCTGTGTCCCAAACATTCTGGAAAGTTGTGTCCTCATTGTCATTCATTTCTAGATATTTTTTAATTTCTTCTTTGGTCTCTTCATTGATCCAGTGGTCTTCCAGTAATGTGGGTTTCAGTCTCCACGAGGTGAGAGACTTCCTTTTTTTCTTTTTATGGTTAATTTATAGTTTGACTCCTTTATGATCAGAGAGGAAGGCTGGTATGATTTTGATCTTAGTGTATCTGTTGAGGTTTGTTTTGTGACCTAATATGTGATCGATCCTGGAGTATGTTTCCTGTGCCCTTGAGAAAAATGTGTATTCAGTTTTTTGGGGGTGTAGTGCCCTATAGATATCTGTTAGTCCCATGTGATCTAGGTCCTTATTTAGAGCTTTAGTGCCCTTACTTATTTTTTGTCTTGTCGACCTGTCCAATGGTGAAAGTGGGTATTGAAGTCTCCTACTATGCATGTATTTTCTTTAATGTCTGTTTTCAAGGATGATAATAATTGTCCGATATATTTTGGTGCTCCTTCATTTGGGGAGTATATGTTGGTGAGTGTTATAGCTTCCTGTTTTATTGTCCCCTTTATCATGATGTAGTGACCATCTGTGTCTCTTTTTAACTTCTTAAGTTTGAAGTCTATTTTATCTGATATAAGTATAGCTGTTTCTACCTTCTTTTTTGGTCCATTTGTTTGTAGGATTGTTTTCCAGCCTTTACTGTTAATCTCTGTTTATCTTTTGCAATTAAATGTGTCTCCTGTAAACAGCAGAAGATTGGGCTCTGTTTTTGGATCCATCCTGCTATTCTGTGTCTTTTTATTGGTGTGTTTAGTCCATTTACATTTAGAGTTAATATTGATATACTGTCATTCATATTTGTCTTTTTGTTTAAAAATATGGAATGCTTCATGAATTTGCGTGTCATCCTTGCGCAGGGACCACACTAATCTTCCATGTATCATTCCAATTTTAGTATATGTGCTGCCGAAGCGAGCACGAGTTGTCTACTTTTATTGGTAAATGTTAAACTAAATTATTTCCTCAAAGAAATATGCTTTTGTAAATAATGAGTAAAATGTGCATTGTTATATTAAATTATAGATATGTAATGTACTCCTCAAGGCCCAAACTGTTGCATTTGAACAACCAAATTAAATACATAAGAAAATATTTAAACTTTAAAAAAAACAGTTTTAGTATTGAATAAGCTTTGAGAAAGCTGAAACTACATATAGAGGTACAGAATATGTTCATTCATTCATTCATTCATCAAATATGAGTGCTTGCTCAGTGCTATTTAATCTAGTGTTCATATTATCAATGCATATAAGAAAACTTATTTTTAAAAGCTGCAATGTATGAAGCATGGTCACTGACACTAAGTTGTAATATTTTTTAATGGGAAAGTCAGTAATTGAAAATTTAGAGAGAGCAGCTATTCTTCTAGAAAAACTTTACCTAGAATTTAGGGGACTACACCTGGGAAAAGAAAGGAAACATTGTACAAAAAGGAATAATGATGTAAAATATACATACATACCAAAAAAAGAAAGAAAGAAAATACTTTCTGGCCACATTTCACCTTTGCTGTGAGAGCACAGAAAGGTAAGTTAATAAATGCAGAGTGCAAGTAAAAACTCCCTTGGGGATAAGGCACTACTTGAGATGCATTCGGGGTTTTCTTAGCAATGAACAATTTGGACTTTCTCCTGATGCAAAAAGAAAAAAGAAAGGACTGCAATCAACACTATCTAGTTTTATTTGTACTTCAGAACGATTTTAATGAACCCTTCAAATGCAGTGCTTTTGTAGTAAATAATACTCAAACTTCTTCCACACTTCTATTCACTTCTCAGCAGTCATCATAATGTCCCACAATGCCAAAAATTCTATGAGATCTTTCCTCTGGAATAAGAGGTCATTTCTCCAGCAAGCTTTTCAACAACATTTTATCTCTTGTATGCAGCTGGCAAAAACACTGACCCAGCAAATTGAAAACACACAGCGGTATATATGTTTGGAGTCTTTGTAAACTTTCCCATGCATACTGTTCTACCAGCTTTACATATTTCCTGAGCAGATTCTGATGAGCTAAGATGTCAAGCATGCTCAGAGGTGCAAATTGGCCTAGTATGCATAATCTGTGAATCCAGTCTATTGAGTGGACCCAGCTGCGGGTCTGTCCTTCAAGAGCCTCTTTGCTTTCAAGAACTTTGTTCTACTCCCTCCACCAATGCTTCTACCACCCCCCTGGAGACTTCACTTCCTATGGGAAAGAGCTACTTGTTGACAGCATCTCAGGGAAACCAGGGAAACTTTATGATAATTGTAAGGATCCCTTCTTTCCACCCCTCCCCAACTTTGGCTCATTTTGCCCATTTCATTCCAAGGACGTTGTTGTGAAAGGAAGTTCAATGAGAGCCACCTTGCTCTCAGTCTGAGAGGAAATTATATTCTAAAAATTATATTCTAATATATTCTAATATAATATATTCTAGTAATAAAAGGGGAGTTTAGTTTCTTAGAGGTCCACCTGAGACCAGGCATGCTTGAGCTTACTCCTGTCAGTGGAAATGAAGGTGTTTCGGAGGATGATGGACAAGAATATTTTATTTATTTATTTATTTATTTATTTTTTTGGATTTTATTTTATTTTATACATACAAGCTGGGGTACAAGCCAGAGGCGTGGGGCGGCGAGAGGGTTCACCAGAGACAGAGCGGGGAGCAGAACAGGCAGATCAGAAATACACTGCTGAGGGGAGCAGCGGGTGAGGCAGGAGAGGTCTGCTGCACCATGTGGGATTCTCCCCGGCCGGGCATCGAACTCGCGTTGCCGCTGCCGACAGCTCCACAGCGCAGCGCTCAACCGCTGCGCCACTGGGGAGGCCCCCGGACAAGAATATTTTAAAATCATTCTTTTCCAGTAAAAGTTATGTCTTCAAAGGCTAGTTTTTCCCTTTACTTTATCAGTCATAACACTTTTGACTATTGATGGACTTACATTTGAAGAAGGCAGGATCTCTGTTTTATTCATTGCTATATCCTCAGGGCCTAGTATACAGCCCAGCACATAGACAAAAAGTAAATATTGAAAGTTATTAGTTGAAATATAATGTGGAATGAAGAATATAGAAGGTCAAAATGTTCAATCCATGCTAGTATTTCCCTTTCATGTCTAAAAATTTACACAAGAAGATGTTTTGGGCATTTGGTTTGATAGACTTTAAATTACAACAGGAATTCTTGGAGCATCATCTCGGATGCTTGAAACATCAACCAGTCTCCAGTTTTCACTTTTTCCACTGTGAAAAGGGCTATTGGCAGAGTCTTCAAGTGTGCAGTGAGGAAGCAAGCAACCAGAGAAAGATGCATTTCTATGGGTGCTTGTCAACCCCGAACTTCACTCACTCTTTTTCTAAAATGCAGATGTTTAAAATGATAGAGGAAGAGGTCTCTAAGAGTTCTGGGTCCTTGTTTCTATGCACTGCTGACAGGCCAGAATTGTTATAGACTGAACACTGAAAGCATCATTCAGGCTGAGTATTTGCCCCTAAATTGGATGAACTTGCTATTATTATTGACAATAACTACATGCCCTAAATCTGCCTTCTGAAAATGCACAATGTATGAATGAGCAGGGGAAGAAAAATGCACATTTTGTCTCAACACTCATAACATTCCTTTTATAGGACAGATTCCAAAAGTGTTTTAACGTACAACATTGTCGCCTAAGGAGAAGGCCCCGTTTGGGAGCCTAGGGGACCCCAGCAGGGAGCCTTAACCCCAAACTGGATTCCCAGCACCCCCAACTGCCTGTGGTTATGTGACTGGGGCAAGGATTTAACCTTTTGGGATTCCAGCTTCTTTATCTATGAAATAACATTGGCTTCCTGCCTTCCAAGGATACCAGAAGGAAGAATGAGTTAACATTTACATAGCACTTTGGGAGTCTCTAAGAAAGGCTCCACAAGATGAGGAAATGTGATATAATAGAAAAATGTCTTATTTTAAGTTGTTGGACTTGGTCTTTCTGGACCTACATACAGCATTTTAATAACAGGAAAACACAAAAGATTCTGAACTTAATTCAGGCAGGAAAACTCTTGTTTCCATACAGTAAGCTGTTGAAGTTTCTTGTTTGTTAACTTTGGGGAGGGGAAATATGTGGGAGAGGTAACTTAATTGCTATTGGGTGAAGTATCTGACTTTAGACAGTATTTAGACAGCATTGGAGAGGCACTCCTTTTGGAGAATAGCAGTAGGCAGAGAAGGAATGCCCTAAATTGGAGTTCATCATGATACTAAGCTCCTGGAGTATGGGGTTATTTCTCTAATATCTTTCCTATTCCTGTCATATAGCTGCACATTAGTTGGTGTTTATTAATGAACAAGTTGACAAAGGCCTGAATTACAGCTTTATTCCTTACCAGCTATACGCCCATTTTTCTTGATTGTAAATTAAGTTACACCATCATCTTTGCAGGGTTGTTTATTTATTTATTTTGCATAGAAGTACTGGGGTGTAAGCCAGAGGTGTGGGGGTGAGAGGATTCACCAGAGACAGAGTGAGGAGCAGAACAGATAGATTGACTGAAATACACTGTTAAGGGGAGTTGAATGGTTAATTTGAGGGCTTGATGAGTAATAGGTATAAATAGCCCCATGTGCTGACTGTCACACTTGTGGGGTACACAATCACAGTAACTGTTGTGATGATTGTTAACTGACAACTATGTGAGGACATGGAGCAGTGCAGTGACAAAAGCACAATGAGTTGACACCCGGCCTTGACACGTGTCAGCTCCCGGGGAGCAGAGATTTGATATTTTTGGAACCCTGTTCCCCACCTGTATAGGAGTTTGAGAAAATTTGATCTCCTTAGCAGCTCAAGCTTTAGGATTTATTCAAGTATCATAAAGGGTACTTTATGTCCTTCAAAGATCTCTTACTGTAGCATCAGGAAAGCATATAAACCACAGTGAATGACCTTCATATGACCACCAAGGTTAAGACACGGACCATGGCCAGCAACCCAAGAGCCCATCCTGCGTCCACACATCATTTCTACTCTTCTTTCACCTAACATTAGATCATGGACATGGTATTTAGAATGTTTAAAATTATTTAATTGTGATAAATTGTTTATATGAATGCACTACAATTTATTTGTTTTGTAAATTAAAAAAAATTATCCTTTACATTATTGTGTATTCCCTGTAGGTTTCCCGCCACCAATTCACCCATGAACCATCATCATAGTCCCTTGTGCTATTTTCTTCCCTTTTTGGTCCCTCTTCTTTCCCCTCCCCTGTAGAATGTCTCTTATTTGTGGTTGCCTGCTAGCTTTTGTTTTTGTTTTTGTTTTATGTGCTGTTTTCTCCTCCTGATTTCTTGTTTGGCTCTCCTGTATCCCTCCTATAAGTGAAACCATTCGATATTTTTCTTTTTCCTTTTGGCTTATTTTACTGAGCCTGATCCCTTCTACCTCCATCCATGTTGCTACAAATTGCATTAGTTTATCATTTTGATTGCTGAATAGTACTCCACTGTATACATGTACCAGATCTTCTTAATCCAGTCATAAATTTTTGGGCATTTGGGTTATTTCCATATCTTAGCTTGAATGCACTACAATTTACAAACCATTCCTGACTGTTGGCAATTTGGGTTGTTCACATCTACTGTCTGTCCTGTTTTCTTACTATCCCTGTTGTTTCTGGCACAATTATCCCACCATTTCAAGCTCTGAATAAAATAGATCTAATACCTGAATGACAAATTCTTGCCGATCCTCTTTCAAAAGCATTTTAGCTGTTCTACTCACTAATTTTTACTTTCTTTTTAATTTTGAAATATTCTCAAATTTATAGAAGAGTTGCAGGTCCAGTGCAGCAAACTTTCTTTCTAAACCATTTAGGAATGAGTTGGTACACAATGCCCCATCACTTGTAAAGATGCAGTGTATATTTCCTCAACCAATTGCAGAGAAATGGAAAATTAATATTAATATCATCAACAAAATTTCAGACCCTTTTGAAATTTTGCCACTTTTCTAAATAATATTTTTTATAGCAAAAGAATCCAGTCAGTATTATATGTTGTTTTTTAGTCTTTCGCATGTTTTTTTTTTTTCATCTCCTATCTAGGTCTTTTAGTGATTTTTTTGTGAGTTTGGTACTTTCCAAGAATATGAGCCAATTATTTTGTAGAGTATTCTTTCATTTAGCTTGTTTGATATTTCTTCATGGTTATGTTATAATCTTCTAACAGGAATATTATATGTTCTCATTACATTTTAACAGGTGACTTGTGGTTTCTATTTGTCCCACAACGCAGGATGTTTATTTTTTATTTTTTTAAAGATTTATTTATTTATACATACAAGCTGGGGTACAGGCCAGAGACGTGGGGCGGTGAGAGGGTTCACCAGAGACAGAGTGGGGAGCAGAACAGGCAGGTCAGAAATACATTGCTGAGGGGAGCAGCGGGCGAGGCAGGAGAGGCCTGCCACACCATGTGGGTTTCTCCCCCGGCTGGGTATCGAACTCGCTGCCGACAGCTCACAGCGCAGCGCTCAACCGCTGCACCACTAGGGAGGCCCAGGATGTTTATTTTGATTAAAGTGGTATCTTCCAGGTTTTTCCAACTGTAGAATTATTCTTTTCACTTTTTTTTTAAAGAGAGGTTTTTTTTTTTAAGAGTTATTTATTTATGCATACAAGAACTGGGATGTAGGCCAGAGGTGATGGTAGTGGTGAAAGGATTCACCAGAGACAGAGTGGGGAGCAGAACAGAGAAGTTGATGCAAATACACTGCTGAGGGGAGCAGTAGGCGAGAGAGGAGAGGTCTGCTGTGCCATGTAGGAAGCTCCCTGGCCAGTGATGGAACTCGTGCTGCAGTGGCTGCAGATTGCTTGATAGTGCTGAGACTTACCCCCCTGCGCCACTATGAGGCCCCTATTCTTTTCACTTTGTAATGAATGAATAGTTTGTTGGAAGCTATTTTTACTATGTCAATGTCCCTGAAATGTTCTTTTTAATTAATCACCTATTTGCTGGTGTAAATTCTTGGTTTCTTATTTGATACTTTATAAACCTTTACTATCATTATTAATTTTAATGCATCACTGGAAGTCCCTTCAGGCTTACTTTTGTGCGTGTCTGTGCATGCATGCCTGTGTGCGTGAGTGTGTCTTTGCATGTGTGTTGTTTGTGCATGTGTGTGTGTGCATGGGATTGATGGTGGGATTGTAAGTGGTATTATTGCTTTGGAAATCATCTGGCAGTTCCTCAACATGTTAAAAATAGATTTACCATATGACCCAGCAATTCTGCTGCTAGATATTTATTCAAGATAGTCAAAAATATGTTCATATAAAAACTTGTAGATGAATATTCATAGGAACATTATTCATAATCGGTAAAAAGTGGGAACAACCCAAATGTTCAGCAACTGATGAATGGATAAACTAAATGTAGTATATTCCACAAAACATTATTCAGTCATAAAAGGAATGAATTCCTGCTTCATTTATAACGTGAATGAACCTTGAAAGAATTATGCAAAGTAAAAACCTCGCTCAAAAAGGTCACATACTGTATGACTACATTTATAAGAAGTGTCCAAAATAGGAAAAGCAATAGAGATAGAAAGTAGATTAGTAGTTGCCAGGAGTTGGGAGCAAGGGAAATTGGGAGTGACTGGTAATGGATACAGGGCTTCATTTTGGGGTAATGAAAACATCCTAGAATTACATAGTGGTGAGTGTTACATAACCCTTTGAATCTACTAAAACCTCCTAAATCATATACTTTAAAAGGATAGATTTTATGGAATGTTAATTATATCTCAATAAAAGAAGCAAAACCAATAGAGGTCTTCAAATTAAAAGAAACACATTTTTTTGATGATCCAGAGGCTAGAGTTACACATGACATTTTTAGTCACTGAAGAGCAGCTGATGAAAGTTTTACAAAATTTGAAAACTTGTTAGAATGATGTGTAAAACAACAGTAATTATGTTGAATTTAAAAGTTTTACTTAGATGTCACTAACATACAATGAACTGCACTTATTAAAATGCACAATTTGTTAAGTTGTAACAAATATGACCAAAATAAAAATAACTAACACGCTCATTATTCCGCAAGGTTTCCTCATGTTTCTTTGTAATCCTTCCCTTTTCATATCTCCTCCGTTGGCCTCTGGGCTTCCCCGACCTTATTTTGATTATCATGTATCAGTTTACATTTCTAGAATTTTACATAAAGGAAACCATACAGTATTTACGCTTTTGAAAAATATTTGACTTCTTTCACGTAATGATTTTGAGATTTATCCATGTCTTATTTTAATAGTTCATTTCTTTTTATTGCTGAATAATATTTCATTGCATGCCAACGTGTTTATCCATTTACCTGTTGATGGACATTTGGGTTGTTTCCACTTTTTGGCTATTACAAATAAAGTTGCAATGGACATTAATATACAGATCCTTGCAAGGAAAACATTTTAACTCTTTTAGGTAAATACCTAGGAGTGGAACAGTTTCATCATTTAACTCTTTAAGGAACTGTTAAACTGTTTCCTAAAGAGGTTGTATATTTACATTCTCACCAGCATTGCATGAGAGTTGGGTTGTCTTTAACAGTGTCTTTGATTGCTGAGTAGTATTCCTTTGTGTATATATACACCATATCTTCTTGTTCCATTCATCTGTTTTGGAGAATTTAGTTCATTTCCATATCATGGCTATTCTGGATAGTGCTGTAGTAAACATAGGAGAGCAAGTTTCCCTTCAAATTAATGTTTTTGTGCTCTTTGAGTAGATATCTAGGAATGGAATTGCTGGATTGTATGGCAGATCCATTTTTAGTGTTTTGAGTAACCTCTACACCACATTCCATAGGGGCTGAATTTGTCTACATTCACACCAATAGTGTAAGAGGATTCCTTTTTCTCTACACCCTCATTTCTGTTTCTGGTACTTTAAATATGGGTCATTCTCACAGGTATGAGTTGGTATCTCATTGTGATTTTGATCTACATTTCTTTGATGATAAGTGATGATGAACCTTTTTTTTTCATGTGCCTGTTGGCATCTGTATGTCTTCTTTAGAGAAGTGCCTATTTAGTTCTTCTGCCCATTTTTGGACTGGGTTGTTTTTAACAGTGTCTTTTAAAAAGCAGAAGTTTTAAAGTTTGATAAAGTCCGATCTTTGTGCAACCCAAGTTAGTAGAGGCTTTCTCCTGTAAGTTTTATATTTCAAGCTAATTTTTGCCTAAAGTGAAAGGTATGACTTATTGTTTTTGCATATATATATCTCAAATTGTTCTTGTACCATTTGTTGAAAAGACTTCAGATTTATAGAAAATTAGTCATTCATACTAGACTATATAGGGCTTGGAATCAGGGATAGAAGTGGTTTATTTCACCATGAAGCCCAACAATTTGCTCATAGAATTTGCTCTCCTTTCTGGCTACCTTGAGCTCTCCTTGTTTGGAGTCTTGCAAGAAGGAACTGCTTGCCAGGATAAACACCAATGGCTCTAGGTAAAGAACCCCTATCAGTGAGGCACTCGGCTGACTAGACAGAGCAGAAGGAAAGTGTGGTGGATGTGTTCGTGAGGACTCCATGAGAGGTAAATCTCTCTAAGTTGCTCACTTCTAGAAAATAAATTCTGGGTTATATTGGGAGAGTTTTTATTCTGTCAAGTTTATGTAAAGAGGGAAAACAGTAACACACGCTGGTTTTTATTTATTTGCATATCTAAGTGGACAGAAAAGTCAGGGTTTTATGATCTTTAGAAGTGGACAAATCTTTTCTTCATCTTCAAAAATTTGAAGATGCAACTAAAAAGAAAAACTTTCTAAATATCTTGTCTAGTTATCATAGCTTAGATCTAAAGTATAGCAGGGGTGTTGGGTAATGCAAAACTAATATTAATCTAGTTACACACTCATTTAGCCACCACTGGCCTTTATGCTAAGGCTTTTGCTATGCATATATTCTGCTTACTTCTAGATAAAGGGGCCTCTTGTGTCTTGAAAACATTGCCTTTTTTGTCCATATTTAGAGTTGTAGTTAGGATTCTGGAATCTGGAATCTGACTGCTGTGCTTTGAATCCTGTTTGATTCACTTTTTAACTCTATGATCTTGAATAAGTCAATTAACCTCTCTCTGTGGTTACGTTTTCTTATCTATAAAACAAGGGCAATAATGATATCTATTTCTGACTATCAAATACAATTGTTCAGAGAATTAAGATAACATATGCAAAGTTCTTATAATAGTGCTGGACCCATAGTAAGTAATGAATAAATGTTAGCAATTGTGAGTAATATAATTTGACAATGCTGACTCTCAGACTGCTTGCTGGGAATATAAACCATTTTATAGCCTCTCTCTTTCCTCTAGCAAACCTGCAGACCTCTAAATAATTGTTAAGGACTAAATTGTGTCTCCTCCCCATCCCACTCTCCAGTTCCCCAAATTTGCACATTGAAGCCCTTACCCTCAATCTAACTGCTTTTAAACGTTAGGGAGGTAATTAAGGTTAAATTAAGCAGTGAAATAAGCCAGAAAGAAAGAGAAAATTATCGAATGGTTTCACTTATAACAGGAATATAGGGGAGCCAAATAAGAAAGCGACATTCAGCAGGGAAGGAGGGGAGGGGGAGGGCTCAAGAGGGGGGAAGAGGGGAGCACGGAGGACTATGGTGATGGCTCCACGGGTGAACAGGTGGTGGGTAACTTATGGGGAAC
>PVIJ01003869.1:0-69676 GCA_004024925.1 Scalopus aquaticus | reverse complement strand
TAAGTGGAGATTCAAATCTGTTAGGACTGATGTTCTTGTAAGAGAAAGAGACCCCAGAGATCTCTCTCTCTTCAAGCACACATAGGAAAGACCATGCTGGGAAGACCCAGAGGGAAGCAGCCACTACAAGCCTAGAAGAGGAACTCCATCAGAAACCATCGATGGGCCAGCCTTCATCTCGGACTTCCCAGTCTCCAGAACTGTGAGAAAGTGTTGTTTAATCCACCCAGTCTGTGGTATTTTGTTATAGCAGACTGAGCTAAGATAAGGATATATGAAATTTCTGAATTCACATATTTAATAAGAAACAAATTAACAGTGCTGAAGTACTGTCACAGATGTGGTCTTGAATGTCATTTACTTGTGTGACATCTGGTATCTACCATGGGGGAAGTAACAGCATATATGTCGTGGGGACAACTATCCACTTGATTCCCTCTAATAACAATGATTTTTTCCCCCCTACAAAATGTATTGAGGTCCTGACTACTAGGCTGACTACTAGATAGCAAGGATTAGTAATTGTCTTTTAGGAACTCTTACTACTTTCTGCTTTTAGGCCATCACAGAGGATTTTATAAGAGAAAAAATTGGGTAGATTTGAGTCTCTAACCGAATTTTGGACTAGTGTGTTTGAGCTTCACATCAGCTGTAGCCTTCAATTCCCTCACAAGTCCTGCAAAGCTAGCTGGAGTAGATTGACGCAAAATCCTCCCTGTCATTTCTTCCCTTTCCTCAAGCACTAGCCTTCTCCTAGACCCTTCTTTCTGAGCCCCTGTCAGACTTTGTTAGATTTGGACCCTAGAGCTTCAAACAGGCTCACAACAAGCATTCAAGTATTTTAACTAGTCACAGGAAGATTTGCAGATTATGGGGTGTGTGTATGTGGCCCGCTTTTCAATTTTTTTCCACTCTATCCTCTTTTCTCCCTAACCTTTCCAAGAACCTTTCTTCCCTTCAGTACATAAAATTCAATTGGATGCCAAGGTTCAAACTTGCAGAAATCCAAATTAGTGAGATGTTTGTAGAATAAAGAACCTTCCACAATAATGTAGTTTGTTTACAAATTCATTATAAATGTATATTATATAACACATGCATGCTATATGTATATTATATGCATGATATGTGTATGACATAACAAGCATATTTGTCAATAACCAATATCCTCTTTTCTTTCTAGATTAGGAAAAATAGGTAATATAGAGATAAAAGGAACCTTTGAGTTTAGAGAGAAAGATAGAACTGTTGAGTGTGAGCCTGTCAGAGTCACTCATTGACTCATGAAAAACGCATTTACTTCTAAATTGATTTCTCAGGTGCAGGGTGTTTAGAGTGTAGAAGTAAGATTTATTTAAATCATCTGGGTTTAGAAAAGCTAGGGTGAAATGGTTTTCCAAATCTTAAACCTTTCCTCCTCCCCCCCTCCTGAGAGAGAGAGAGAAAGAGAGAGAGAGAGAGAGAGAGAGAGAGAGAGAGAGAGAGAGAGAGAGAGAGAGAGAGAGAGAGAGAGAACAAAGTTTATTCACCCATACTGAATTTCCTAATTCACCTCAGAGAAGATAGATTTGAGTCTTCAGTATTTTGACTGAATGAACTACATAGAACATGTAAAAACATGCGGGGTAATCAGGCATCTTAGCAATTATTTGAAAGCTGCCACGCTTTCGGAACTTGGGTTTAGTACTCCGGGAGAGGTTTTTATCTGCACCATCAGAGGGGCGCAGGAAAAGGCTGGGCACAACCCCCAGCGTTGACTTTCTCGCCACGCCCCGCACCCCCCTACACAACGCACCACACACGCCCCTGGCCAGCGGCCCACCCTGGCCGGGACGTTCCCCCACCCCCAACCCCCCTTCCCTGAGCCGCCGTCCACGCCCCAGCCGCTGGGGGCAGGGCTGGAGGCGGGGGCAGACCCACCCCTCGAGCCCTTTAAAGCGTCGCGGGCGAGGGCCCGGCATGGTGAGTCTGGCGCGGAGAAAGTCGGGCGCCCAGTTCCCGGGAGCAGCGCGAGCAGCCTTGCACCCAGGGCTGTGTGTCCCGGGGCGGTGGGGAGGTGCTGTCGGCCAGGGAGGGCGCTCCCGGCTCTCTGACCCCTTCTGCGCCCTCTTGACCGTGCGCCCCCACTCTGTCCCGCCCGCCCCGGGAATCTCTGCCATGCGCCCAGGCTAGTGCTCCCGGGGCGCCGCCCCCTTGGGTCTCTGCCGCCCCTTAACCGCCGCTATGCTGCGCCCGCTGTTGCTCGCCGCGCTCTGCCTGGCTGGTCGGCCTGGACCAACCGGGGGCTGCCAGCTGCCATCGGAATGGAGACCCCTGAGCGAGGGCTGCCGCGCGGAGCTGGCCGAGATCATCGTGTACGCCAAGGTGCTGGCGCTGCACCAGGAGGTTCCCGGCCTGTACAACTACCTGCCCTGGCAGTACGAGGCCAGCGAGGCCGGGCTCTTCTACTCGGCTGAGATAGAGATGCTGTGTGACCAGGCGTGGGGCAGCATGCTCGAGGTGCCCGCGGGCTCCAGGCTCAACCTCACAGGCCTGGGCTACTTCTCGTGTCATTCGCACACCGTGGTGCAGGATTACTCCTATTTCTTCTTCCTCAGGTGAGCCTAACAACCCCACCCCCCACAACACCCCTCTGTCTTTTTGCTGACCTCCTGAGGTCACCATGCTCAAGAGCCACTCAGGCAAGCCTGCGGAGTCCTGTTCATGCCAAATCAGAATGTGCCTCATGATCCTCTCCTTTCGAGTCTCCTTCTCTGCCCGACCTGTCTCTAAAGAACTTGGTATCGGGTTTCACGCTGTTGGAAAAAAGGGGATGATTTCTGTGTTTAATAGAGTTGTCCAGGCAAAAAGCTTAGTTAAGGTGGGTTCCAACAATCCATTTGATTCAATTAAAAAAAATTTATTCAGTGGGAATAATTTGGGATAGTAAGGGAAAAAAACTGAAATCCAACTGTTTGCGGAATTCTGGTTCTACTCTTCCTGTGATTTTGAGCAAGTTATTGACCTCAAGAACCTGTGTCCTCACCTTCATAATGAGAGAGACAAGGTTGGTTGAGACATAGTAACTCATGCAGGACACCTGGTGCAAGGGTGCCAGGGCACCTCTTTTCTCCCACCTGCTTACATGCCAAGATGTGAATGGTGTAGAAGGTAGTCCAGCTGCTCGCTTCTCTCACAGCAGCCTCCATCAGACTCCAGTACCCCGCTATTCTAAATAGCCAGGGTTTATGAGGGGCCTGTGGGTGGAAGACCCTGGGTGACAACGTTGAAAACTATAGTAGTGAGTAAGGCAGGAGGCCTTCTCTTATTGGAGACTCCTGGATTCTTCTCAAAGTTCCATGCAAGTAGGTCTGTGTCAAGATGGAATTCATGTGGTTAAGAACTCAGTCAATGGGCTTGACTGAAATTTGAAAGCAAGGACCTGGTGGAGTCCCAAATGCACTAATTGTCTCCAGCCAAATTAAGAGCTATACAGAACAGCTGAGGAACATTAGACTAGACTCTAACATATATATCAAGATAGCAAGTTAACCCCAAATTGTGACTGGTAATTGTTGTAGTCTTCCCAGTTGCAAAGTAGCAGTAAGGATATTGGAAGGACAAGGACCTCAGTCTGCAGGTTCACTTTTAGCTCTTGATATTTCACATCATTCTGAGAAAGAAAACTAAGTTCCACAGCTCGTGGCAACACATGTTTTCCATATTGAAGCCAGACTAAGTTTAGAATACATGGCGTGCTTTATGTTGGCTTAAGTGGTTCAGTTAGATTAAGTAGAATTTGTTTAAGTGCCAGGGAGGTTTCATTTCTAAAGTCAGCAAGAACCAAGGCAGTACCTTTCTTGATACAAAGATGTTTACTTCATATTTTTGTTTTTCATTAGGAAAAGCATTGAGAATTGAGCTATAAAACTATTCAACAATGAAATATCATTTTCCAAAGAAGAGCCCAAGTACTTGAATAGGCACTATCCTTTTCCTATTTTATCATGAACTTCAGTTCCTCTCGTGGCTCTGTGTGGTCAGCCAGCCCTTCATCCTTTGCTCTGCCATTTACAAAAAGTTACAGGAGAAATGCAGCCTTAAACTGTAGTCTGACCCATTTCCACTGCATGGGGCTGTTTGGCCCTGAAGTGTGTTAGCTGCTAACAAATCATTCATGGAACTTCTTCCATTCTGGGACCCACTCAGATGAGAACAGATTCTGGTCTGTGTCACAGCACAGGTGGTAGAGATTCAGTGGTGAGCCCTGTTTGCCCCTTTGAGCTGGAGTGTGACTTCTACCCCTTCTTTTTCTTTTCATGATTTCTTTGTTGCCAACAAACAATTTGCAGTGGGGTCTGTAAAAATGCTGACCTACTGCATCAAGTACTTCATTTACTCCATTTTCTAATGCAATCCTTACACCACTACCAAGAAGGTGCTATTCCCTTTTTACAAATCGGCATGCTGAAATTTAGAATTTAACAGAAGGTAAGTAGTAATGGTAGCATTTGAACCCACGTCATCACTTTCAGTAAGCAATAGGAATTTCACCAAGAAGCAGAAACAACTATGAGAAGAAGAAAGACCCCTTGGGTGACTTGAGAGATACACAAATAGAAAAGCCCACACAAATGTACAGTGTCCCCCCCCTACTTTACTCAAACTCACCTTTTGAAAACCTTAAGATTAGACTCATGTAGTGTGAGGCAGAAAAACAATTCGAAATAGTAAGTCCCCTGGGCTTCCCTGGTGGCGCAGTGGGTTAAGCGCAGCACTATGAAGCTGTCCAGAGCCACTGCAACACAAGTTTGATACCTGGCCAGGGAGATTCCCACGTGGCACAGCAGACCTCTCCTGTCTCACCTGCTCCTCCCCTCAGCAGTGTATTTCAGTTGATTTGCCTCACCACCCCACGCCTCTGGCCTACTACCAGCTTGTATGCATAAGTAAATCTTTAAAAAAAAAAAAAAAGAAAAAGAAATAGTAAGTCCTCTAATGAGAGCTTTGAGACTGTGATTGACAAACTCAGACTTTTTAACACGTGATTAAAGCTGGTGTACTCCGTGGGTATCCAGTCTACATTCTGCTTTTTTCCTCTTTCCCATTAGGATGGATGAAAATTATAACCTCTTGCCTCATGGTGTCAATTTCCAAGATGCCATCTTTCCAGACACTCAAGAAAACAGAAGGATGTTTTCCAGTCTATTCCAGTTCTCAAACTGTTCCCAAGGGCAGCAGCTGATGGCTTTCTCCAGTGATTGGGAGATCCAGGAAGACAACAGGGTAAGAATTAGCTCTGCTAAGTGCCGGAGAAAAATCATACAATAGCTACATCTTGTGTGACAGGTATTCCAACTAAGGAAAACTGTTTGTTACTTCCTTGACATTATTCAGCAGTTCCTTAGGCCTATGCTACTGCCAGCAATTTGGACTCCTCTCACCCCTCCTCCATAGTTTCTCAGAATTTTCTGAACAAGTGTCCTGTATTTTGCTCACAACATGGTCCCAAACACCTCTTCTCCCCTCCTCCCATTCTGTACTGGCACCTACTCCTTATTGAGCTGGACCTGCCAGGCTGAGCCTGAGTATTCTGAGACTGTGTCATACCTTATTCCAGTGAAATCTTCTCAGAGTTGAACCTTTGCTTCTTCATTTTGTCAGAGCTTTGCTTTTACTACTAGAGTCTTGGTAACAGTAGATTTGTATCAAAAGATCAGATAATTATTCCAAAAATAATCTAGTAGCTTAGCCCCCAGACTCTTTAGTACATGACTTATTAGCCTTATGGTCACATAATGAAACGATTAAGATTTCCTTGGAATTAGATTTTCCATCATTTGAGAAGAAATAGAACAATAGGACCATGGAAAATTGTTTCAGTGTGAAGGCAGCACTATTTCTGGTGATCAGATGTTGATCTTGGGGAGAATTCTTTTCCTTTCTCTAATCACCCTGGCCTCTTAGATAATGTGGTGGGTGTTGCTCTGAGGAAGAACCAGAAGCTTTGGGGGGAGAAAATAATTGTTCCAGGTTGCCAAGTTGCTGTGTAGCCAAATTTGGAAGTTAGATCTGATGTATGTTGCACTTTGCAATACCTTTGCTCTTTTCATTTTTACCTTCTGCCCACTTAACAAGGTACCACATGAGAGCTAAGTAAAATTTGTTAATTTAGAATTTGATTTTAAAATGGAAATAAATTTCCTTTTTTGTAAATTTTATGATTTACATTTTATGATGCTCCTTGAGAAGTTTTCATGTACTCTGGTGTGATTAAAATAGCTGTGAACTGAAGCTTTCAGAGGCCTATGCTACTGACAGCAGAAGAATTACTGACGATCGCTTGCTTCACTCCTCAAAATACTAAAAGTTCTCTCCTTTTTCACTCTACCTGCATGAAGGTGAGTATCATATGACCTATCCTACACAGGAGAAATAGGCTGTGTTTGTTCAGAAGCAGTCTCTATTTGTCTTAGGAAAGATCAGAGAGCAGCTCATAATCATCCTTTTATTCCAGTAGAGTAGGTGTTAGGAGACTTTTAAAAATCAGAACTCACGAATCTTTCACATGTCCTGAGACCATTATGAATGGCCCTGGACACTGCCTTGTTGAGCCTCTTTCTTGTATCACTTGGTGTATCTTAGGTTACAGATCCCAGGCAAATCTGCAAGTTGTTGTCCTTCCCGCCATTCGTATTTTGCTCCCTTGGCTCCACCCAGCTGGCACAGTGGGTCTAGACTGTGGTTGGGAAGGGAACATTTTGTTCTCATCACTGAAAGTTCTCACTTTCTCTATCTCAGAGGATCATATCACTCTGGGACTCTTGAGTCAATCTGGAGGTGAAGAAATGGAACAGGAGGAAAATCTTACATAGGGAAACTTCTCTGATGTGCCCCCAGGGTGACATGCAACTCAGTCCCCAGCAGTGAATTCCTCCCACTCTGTAGTTTCATCTTCACACATCCCACCCACATCTTAGTAAGTGGAAACACAAATTTCAAAAGCTGCCAGGAAGTCAGCAGTGTTCCCAAATTTCGGCACCTCTCTGGTTCAGTGTCATGGTGTTAATGGGACTTCAGGGGATGTCATTGGCAAGTTGGAGGATCCACCAGATTTGCTGGCAGGATTCTCTCCACACCCGCAAAGGACTTTTTTCCAGTCTCCTCCTGGGTGAGTCTAACAGTCAAAGCAGAAGTTGGATATTTTTCTCTCTCTGCAAATACTGTCCCCTAGGACCAAGACCCAGACTGACCTACGCTTACATACTCACATGAGCCTGTCATAAACATCACGGGACTAGAATAAATTCTGTGAATGTCCAGCTGCTACCTCTTCTGTTTTTTAGTTGGGAAGGGTGATGGGGGAATTGTCATCCTCCAAATTGCATCAGAAGGAATGTAAACTTGTCATCAGAAGGTCCAGATTGGCTCTGTCATTTCCAAAAGAATGACATCAGGCAGGTCCGTAATTTCTCACAACTCCAGTTTTCTCATCTATAAAATGGATCTAAAGATGTATAAACTGTCTTAGATTGTAAGGATCTGATTAATCACAGCAGAGTTGAAAGTACTTTGTAAACCATAAAGGATGATATAAGGGTTTATTACCATAAATAGATCATTTTGAAGTATGACTTTGAAGACAGCATTTTTAAAATTTAGAAAAGCTTCCTGCTAGTTCCCCGGGGAGTCCCAGAACATCCGGTGGCAGAGGTGGCAGCAGTTGTGCTGGGGATGTGTTTGGAGATGGAAACCGATGGTCGGGAAACTGATGGTCAGGAAACCTCATGTATGCTTCTATCCACTCAACAGATTTGGTTAGGTTTCATGCAGGGAGCAATATTGTTTTTTTAAATTCATGTAGTGAATTATGAGTAGATAACACATTTACTAGGGTCCCAAATCTAACAGTATAAAATGATAGTTGGAGTTGCTCACCTCTGACACCCATCCAACCAATTCCGTTCACTGTCCAAATGTGACTTCACATTGTTAGTTTCTTGTCAGCATTCAGTATTTTAATTCAAAAATTCCAGCATCTGTTCTTTACCATTGTCTTTGACACGAACAGCTGCATCCTACACACGTATGTGGCTTTACCTTGTTTTATTCACAAATAGATCTTGATAATCTCTCATTATCAGTGCCGATAATGTTGCCTTAAATAACTGCATAGTATCACATTGTCTGGACAATGTGTCAGATGTTTAATCAAGTCCCGTACTGTTAGGTTATTAGGTTGTTTCAAATACATGCTATTATAAAGAATGCAGACATGTATGACATCACATGTTCCTCATTTTGTGAGATTGCTGAGTCCAGTCTTTACCCAGAATGTGACTACTTACAGTGAGATGGCTACTGTGTTAGGCCCCAGAGTTTGTGTATTGAGCAAAACATAAGGTCCCTGAACTCATAAAGCTAATTTTCCTAATGCTGGAGACTGACACAACAACTACATTAATGGCTTCAATTTCAAATGAAAATAAATGCTTCCAAGGAAAACCAGGGGGACTGACCTGGATTTGTGGATAAAGGAAACCGCCTGTGGTGAAGTGATACTGGACCTAAGATCTAATCCTCGTTTAATGTTAGGGTTGAGGGGGTAGAGAGCAATCCAGAGAGAAGAATTTGTGCAAAGGCCCTGTGGTATCAGGATACATGGCTTTTGAGGATACCAACGAATGTCCCGGGGGCTAGAATAAAGGGACTGAGAAGGATGTGACAAGAGTATTAGATGGGACCAGACCATGTTGGCATCGATAGACCCTGGTGAGAATTTGGGATTAATTTTGATAATGGAAAACCGTTGATGTTTTAAAAACAAGGGGTGATGGGCTCAATTTAACATTTTGGGGGAAAAAATGACAAGATTGGGGAACTGGATTGCAGGGGATCCAAGTGGTGTAATGAGAATGGGTTGTTCTTGTTATAAAGACACCAGACTGATAATGGACTAGGGTGGAGGTAGTGGGGATGGAGCAAAGTAGGTAAATTGGGAAGATACTTTGGAAATAAAACTAGTAGATGTTTATGATGGTTTGTATTTGGCTGTCAGTGAGGTGGGGACCTATGTTTCTGACAGATAGATTGACTCCTGTGTTTCTGGCTTATAGTCTATATCCTAGGATGAACACTAGGAAATAGGAATAGCACAGAGGATTCATGAGTCTACTTTGACATACTTAACAGATGTCTTTGAGCCATCTAAGAGAGATCATGAATAGACACTATAGATCTAAGGCTTTGATAGGAGCTGTGAGGGGAAGATAGTTTTGTATCTTATTTTGCCAATAATTCAGTGTCTGTTAAAACTGGATATGAAGATGAGGACTTAGCGTAAGATGAATAAAGGGTCTGGCTAGGACTGAATCTTGTGGAACACCATCACTGGGAGAGAAGGAGCAGTCAGAGGTGGATGGGAAACCAGGAGGATCAAGGGCACACAGTGTTTCCAGAAGGCAAAGTGATCAACAGAGCCAGAAGCTGTTGAGAAACCTAGTAAGATGAGGACTGAAAATTTAACATTTGACTATGGTGGCCTAAATGAAAACAGTTTGCATAGAGTGAGGGAGTAGGATCTGTAGCGGGGATATGTAGATAGGGCGAGTAACTCTTTTGTGAAGTTTGGCTCTGGTTGATTTAAAATATATGACTACAGGTGAAGAGGGCAGAAGGGTTTAGGGAGGGGTTGTATTTAAAGATGGCAGCCATCCAGTTCAAACCATCTTGTGTCCTGTTTTCCTACTCTCAGACACTTTACATAAGCCGATGAAGCTACCTGAGGGAGACATATCTGTTCTATTTTCTGTTGTATATTAGTTGCATTTTTGTGGTATCTTACACATTTGTTAAGTGAATTGTCTTTCATTCAGAGAATTCTGAAGCCTAAGCAAGCAGAGGCATTTTTGCTGTCCGCCTTGCTGTTTCATTCTCTCTCTCTCTCCCTCCCTCCCTCCATTCTCCCCTCCCTCCCTCCCTCCCTCTACCTGTTTGTCTCTTATTTTCTGAAATAATAGTTCAAATCCATGTACAGTAAAATTCACTCTTTAATTCATCCTCTGAGCCCATGTCCCCATTTCCCTCACCTTGCCATCCTTGGTAACCACCATTCTACTTTGTACATCTTGTGTATTCAACATATAGTGGGTTTTTTTGTGTGTGTGTATTTGGCTTATTTCACTTAGCATAATTTCTTCTAGGTCCATCCATGTTGTTGCAAATGGCAGGGTCTTTTTAAAGGCTGAATAATATTCCATCATATACACATACCACAATTTCTTTATCCATTCTGTCAGTGGACAGTTTGATTATTTCCGTATGTTGGCTATCATGAATAATGCTGATATGAACATGGGAGTGGAGATAATTTTCAAGGTATTCATTTCCTTTGGGTGCATATCCAGAGGAGGTGTTGGCCATTTGGAAAATATGACTCACAGAATTATTCAGATCTCACAATAGTGGAGACTTTTAATTATACAATATTTTTAATAGTCCTCTTTTAAAAAAATAATACCATCAATCTCATCGGGAAAGTCTTTTCAGCATTCAGAAAATGTCAACCACCCAGTGGCAGGTTTTTAAAATTCTAATTTTTGCTCAAATATATCACTGGCAACAAATATAGTGTCAGTTGTTTTCATTCAAGTGACAGGCTTACTTTATCCATTTTCAAGAAAATGTCTATCAAATAATTCAAATCTGAATAATTATAGTTTTTCCGTCATTCATTCTTTCAAGTAAAAATAAGGTTTCACGAGGAAAGCCACTAGTTCATGTCAGAACTCAATCACATAAGTGCTTTTCCTTGAGACAACCATTATGCTTTGACAAGCAGCAGAAGTGCTTTATGTGTCCTGATTTCTTCATGCAGAGTATTAAAAACACGTGTACCCAAGGATCAGGATTTCCTTATTGTTACTGCTTCATCAAGGACATTCTTAAAGTGGCTTTTTCTTTTCTGCCAACACAAGGTACTAAAGAATGCAGTGACTACTGGTATAATTTAGTGCCACTGCCTCAATTTACACTAGTCTACAGCAGGTTTGCTCACCTTTAGTTTTGCACTAACAGTGTAAATGTCAACACTGGACAAAGCAGCTTAATATTATTCTGAGAATAGTTTTGATCTCATGGTGTCCCTGAAAAGATCTCAGGATCTGCCCAAATCTGAAGACTTTGAGAACTACTGCTCTTGACCAACTCAGTGATTGGGGGGTGATAGAGGAACTGTGTTCCCCCAACCCCCACTGAATACTCAAGTTGGTGGGACACTCATGGGCTCACAGTTGGGCCTAGAGTTTCAGAAGGCCTGGAGGAGTCGTTGAGCTTGGAGTGATTTCAGTGATTGGATTTCTAGCCTAGAGAATAGTGAAAAATCACACAGTGAGAGCTGGACAGATTGTGGAGGGCTGTGGGTGCTTTAGGAAAGAATCCAAAACTGGGCTTCAGGAGCTCTGGATTCTCGCCTGGATTGCCTCTAATGTTAATCTTGGGCTAATCTGTTCATCTTTATGGATCTTGGCATTCAGTGTATGATTAACTGATGCTCAAAAAATATTTTCTTCATTGAAGTTATATTATTTCATCTCTGGAAAATGAAGGGGTTATATTTATCTAGCGGTTCTGTAAACACTAAACATTGATTCTTTTCTTGCTGTTACAGTTGAGTCAGCTAAGGCCCAGACAAGTCAAAAGGAATGTGGGTGGACTGAGCTGTGAGGTCTGGGTCTCCTTGCTGTTGATCTTCCCCATCCTGCGTGTTTCATGGCCTCCTGCCCCCCATGCTTGGGAAACTTTCTACTTGCAGAGTAACTTACTTCACTGACCCACTTCCTATCTCTTTTCCTCCCTTTATTCAGCTAGTCTGGGTTTGTTCTCAAGTTACAGTATTAGTGAAAACCTATTTCCTTCATGGCATTTGTAAAAAAATGTTTGGTTTGTGCAAATATTGGTTTAATATATGCCCCTCAACCAGGATATAAATTCCATATACACTTCAGGCCTAACATGGGTCCCTCACATAGCAGGCACTTTGCCAGTGTAGCTAAGGAGGTTATTTAATGTTATGTAAATGGTTGTGGATATGACACTTCAGCAAGTCTGAGAAAGGATGGATCAGAGTGGCTTTGAGTATACCAGGAAGATTTCAGAGATGGAAGTGGACTTGACCTGGACCTTATAAGATTACCTATACTATATATATTATTTTAAAATGCATTGGCGGTATTTAGGATCATGGTGTCACAGCCTCTAGGTGAAGGCTATTAATCTACTCTCATATTGTCATGACTAGGCCATTCATTTGGCAAATAGAGCCAGAACTGTGGAGCATGCAGCGTGGTATTCTTCTTTCATTTCTTCATGCACACCTTTGTGCTACACATACTTAGTGAACAGCTGCCATGTGGCTGGCACTGGGGATACAAAAAATAACAAGAGAAAAGTGTCCCATGACTTCTGGTGCTTACATTGCAGTGGGGTGAGGGAAAGACGGTTAACACATTAATTGATATATCAGTCAGTAAGGATAAAGTCAGATGATAAGTGTTTGGCAAAGAATTATGAGGAACAGTATGATAGAGAGGAAGTGGAACTACTTTAGGGTGAGGCGATAACACTTAAGAAATGAGTGACACTGGACCAGCCATACAAAGATCAAGTGGGAAAGCATTCCGGATAGAAGAAAAAGCCAGTGCCAGTGACCCAGGCAGGTTGGCATGTTGAGGGACGGAAAAGTTTGAATGAAGCATTGTTCGTGGGAGAAGAATGAGGCAGGATGGGTTTGGAGACGTGAGTAGGAGCCAGACCGTCTAGAACTTTCTAAGCAAGGGTAGTACTTTCAGGTCTTTCCACTTTGAGGGAGACATTGGATGGAATGTTACGATGTGAGTGTGGAGGCTTGGAATAGGGGACCCCTGTGGGGTTGGGGAGAAATGGCTGGATTCAGAAATATTTGGGGGGTGGGACTTATACTTTGTTCCTGAAATTTGTCCTTGATCATGATCCATTATCCTATTACCACTTTAAGATGTTTCCTCGGTGTACTTTTCCTGTGGGGTCTTGGTTACCCCCAAGATACGTGAAATATCACATTTTGTGCCATAATATGTTCCACTTCCTTTTGAGAAACTTTGCATCTTAATTAACTAATAATTTGCCCTCTTAAAAACAAAGTTTTAAGGTGAGAATTTATGTCTTGATAGCGCTTTTTGAATGAAACCCAGATTCCAGATCTGACTCAACACCATCTGTAACTTTGGATATCACTTAACCACTCAGAAATCAATTTCCTTATCTGTGAAACGGGTCTAATTATGCCTACTATCCTTCGTAGCATGTTATAAAAAGCAACTGAAATAACATTTAAAAGCACGAAGTATCAGTTATGCATGAAATGTTATGTAATGGCTCTCACGCCCTTTTTATACCCATTTGTCTCATCACCTCACTGACAAGAGTAGCAATCAAAGATCTAGAGGCGGACAGGCCTTTATCCCATCAATCATGATTTTGGGGTATCTCCTATAATCTTAACACTGTTGTGTGTTATTGGAGGATGTAGAAGAATACCTGAATCTTAGGCAGCTAATTGGAGAATATCTGGAGCCCACGTGGAGAAATGGATACTGCTTCTGGGTCTTGTGAGATGGGAAAGATTTGGATAGATGGATAGGAGAGAAGATAATTCAGATGGGGAAGAGCATGAAAGAAAGAGATGACATTAATGAGGGTGGTCAGAGGGCAGTGCAGCTGCATGCAGGGTAGAGGGTATATGAGGATGCCCGAGTAAGTGTTCCACTCACACTGACAGCTCTTGACTTGGTTGTATGGATAGGCAGTTCACACTGAAGGGAGGATTCACTCTGACAAGTAAAGACAGTGGTTGGTGGCTGTACTGGGCAGGCTGTCATATCTTGTTTTGCCATTGAATGTGAGTTTTTTTTGAAACACTGTCATTGCTCTTAAAACCTGACTAATGCTATCACTATGCAGTTACTTAAAACAACTTTTTATTTTGATTTTTAAAAAAGATGTATTTATTTATGCCTGTAAGAGCTGGGGTGTAGCCCAGAGGTGTGGGGTGTGTGTGTGTCGGGGTGTGAGAGAGAGAATATTCACCAGAGACAGAGTGGACAGCAGAACATGTGGGTTGACGGAAATACACTGCTGAGGGGAGCAGTGGGCGAGACAGGAGAAATCTGCTGTGCCATGTGGGTCAGCTCCCTGGATGGGATCGAACTCCTGCTGCAATGGCTGCCGATAGCTTCATAGTGTTGAGACCTTGCGCCATGAGGAGGTCCCAACTTTTTATTTTGCATGAATTATAGATTTATAATTTGCCACGAATTATAAGTATTTGGAAAGAATTAGAGGCCCTTGGTGGGCCAACTGTGAGCATCTTGTATAATTATAGTACGGTACCAAGAACAGGTGATGTCACAGGTAAATGCCACAGAAGGGAGTCTGCACGTTAGACATGCATTCGTTAGTGTGTATGCGTGTGTGTTTAAAACTCTGTAACTGTCACATGTGTGGCTTCCTGTCCCTACCACCTCAATCACCCTAAAGTACTGTCACATATCCACAAGTGCCCTGTGATAATCGCCCTGTAAATAGCCACACCTCCCCTCTTGCCCATACCTGAACTCTGACAATCACTGAGCTGGTCTTGATATCTAGAACTTTGTTACAGGTAGAACCTTACAGTGTGTAATTTTTTGAGACGATCTTTTTTTCACTCAGCATAATTTCCTTGAGGTTAATTATTTAAGTTGTTGTATTCCGTTTTATTGCTGAGTAAAATATTCCTTGGTATGGATGTACTGTCTTTTTTTTTTTTTTTTATCTTCATTCACCAGTGGACATATGGGTAGTTTCTAGCCTTTAGCTGCTAGGAATACAGCTACTCTGAACGTTCATGCATCGGTTATGTGGACACAAGTTTTCATTCTCTGCTGTAAAATACCCAGAGTATTGTTGCTGGGTCTCATGGAGAGTCCATTTTTTATTTTCAAAGAAATTTCCAATCAATTTTCCAAAATCGTATCATTTGCATTCCTACCAGCAATGTGTGATTAATCCAGTTTTCTGCAGTATTGTCAGAACTTGGTGTTATTGCAATTTTTCTTCTATCGATTTTGATAGGTACCAAAATAGTATTATCTCACTGTGGTTTTAAGTTTTTCTTTTGAGAACTCATAACATAAAACTCACTTTTAAAGTGTATGAGTCATTAGTTTTTACTATGTTCACAAATATTTACAGCCATCAATATTATCTAATTTCAGAGTATTTTTATCCCTCCAGAAAAGAAACTGAGTATTCATACCAGTCACTCCCAATTCTGCCCTTTCCCCCATCTTTGACAACTACTAATTTTTTTCTGCCTTTGTGGATTTGCCTTTTCTGGGCATTTCATATAAATCAAAACCTATAATATGTGGCTTTTTGTGTCTGGCTACTTCCACGTACCATAATGTGTTCATAATATGATATATATGTTATTGTATGAGTTAGCACTTTACCCCTTTAAATGGTTGAATAATATGCCAATATATGAGTATATTCCCCATTTTATCTAGTTATCAACTATGGACATTTGGGTGGTTTTCACTGTTGCCTGTTAGGAATAATGCTGCCATCACCACTTATGTACAAGTTTTTGTTTGGATGTGTATTTTCGTTTTTCTTGGGTATATGTACCATGGAGATGAATTGCCAGGTCATGTGGTAGCTTTCTGTTTAGCCTTTTGAGGAACTACCAAATTGTTTTCCAAAGCAGCTGCAGTATTTTACATTCCCACTAGTTGTATATGAAGGTTCCAGTTTCTCCACATCTTCGTCAATACTTGGTATTGCTAATTCAGTCTAGCCATTCCTAGTAAAGCGAAGTGATCTGTCATTGTGGTTTTGATTCTTCGTTTCCTTTTTTGTCGAGCATTTTCTCATATGCTTATTGGCCATTTGGGTACCTTTGAAGCAATGTCTACTCAAGTCTTTGCCCAGTTTTTGATCAGGTTGTCTTTTTACTATTGAATTGTAATAGTTCCTTACATATATTGGATATTAGACCTTTACAGATATATAATTTGCAAGCATTCTCTCCCATTCTGCGGGCTGTATTCTTGCTGTTTTAATTTGCATTTCCCTAATTTCTAATTGATATTAGATGTTGATTATCTTTTGATGTTGATTGTCTTCTCATCTGCATTTTTACCATCTGTGTGGCATGTCAGTGAAATATCTACACGTGTATCTCACCTCTGTTTGCCATTTCTTGCTAAAATTATGGTAGTAAATGGTAGACTTTTCCCTTTATAGAAGTTAAAACTTTCCAAACTTCTTTGCAGTAGCACGGGGATGATAGCAGCACTATAGTTTTTTTTTTAATTGTAAAAAATTTTGAAATCCAACTGAACAAAATTTTATGTGCATGGTAGTGTTAACTCTGTGCATTCTGTTGTACAACAGACCTCTAGAACTATCCCTCAACTCTAGAGGAGTTGAACAGCCACTCTCCATACCTCACCCCTCAGTCTCTGGCAACCACCATTATACTTTTTTGCATATTCGACTATTCCAGGTGGCTCATCTAAATGGAATCATGGAGTATTTGTCCATCTGTGACTCCTATTTCCCTTAACATAATGTCCTCAAGGTTCATCCTTGTAGCATATGACCATAGCTATAGATTTTGATGTATGTAATATCAAACACCATTTTTAACTTACTGATAATCACAGTATCTCATCAGGACTCCGTTTCTTCATCAGCAAAATGGGTAACAGTAGGTCATTATGGAACAGAATTAGGGAGTAAGCAGACTCAGACGCTGTAAGTAATGAGTACCGTAGCACTGTGGACCACAGCAGAGATGCCATAGTTACAGTGCCTTTGCCAAAAAGGCAGAAGTCAGCAGGAGAAAGTCTCCTCCTCACTGGTTGACGAGGTTTCACTGAGTAGCCTCATATTTCTTCCTTAATTTTTATTTCTTGCACAACGCTATTCACCCTTCAGTCCCGAAGCCTTTTCTAGAGTAGTTCAGTATATAAATACTGAAGCATAAAGGGAGGGAGTCCCTTTCTGTCTTTTAGGTTCTCTTCAAAGGGTCTTCTCTGCCCTCAACCAAAGGAATTCTCTTGTTAACCTCCATCTGGCCCTAGGGGGCAAACAATTCCTGGAGAGTTATGAAAATGGGCTCCAGTACTAGAAGGAAATGAAAGAAAGCATTCCAAGAGCCTTATGGTCCAGGAAATAGTAGTTCTAACTTCTCTTCCCAAAGCCTCCTGTGGTTGCTCTCTTCATTAAATTCCTTCTCAATGTTTCACTGTCCCTGTGTGGACACAAAGCTGAGGATGTTGATTGTCCTTGTGGGGTGTGCAGAGACGTAGGCGAGGTCTGTAAGATCTCTGGCCAGCAGACTGTGGCTCTTTTATCCCCTTCTGTCTTGGAAGCAGAAAACCTGCCACCATCTGAGCTTTCCCCACGGACATGTTAGATCATGCAGACTATTCTTGCAAAGGGGAAGAGAACCTTTATCGTTGTCCTCTCTCTGCAGGCCCTCTGGCTCTGCATCATCCTGTGCTAGGAGCGGCCAGCAGCCTCAGCTCTCACTTTCTCAGCACACAGTGTGTGTTACAGATGGGCAGGGCCACTCCTGGGGTCTGATGGTAGTGATTACACGAAGGCTGCCTGTGGGTCTGGGTCAGAGGAGATCTTTCTCCCCTCAAGGCTCTGGATAGAGCCTCAGGGTCGCAGTCCAGCCTCAGTTCCCCTGGCTTATTCTCATCTTTCTTTTGATTAGCTCAGTGGTGACACAGTAGGGCCATGCTTCTCCTGGGGGCAGAGGCAAAGCCAGGTGCTATCAGCATGTTCTGGGGACAGAGTCCCCAGAGTGCTCTTGAGGCCAGTCTATTTACTTTGCACAGATATGGGAGGAAGGCTGTCGGGGCTGGAAGGGAGCCCAAAAGTCATCTATTTAGCCGCTTAATGCAGCATCACAGAAGAATTTTGTAGGAAAACAAATTCCTCTCTCTCTCACAGCTACAATTATTAGCATGTGACCTACTGATGCTGTTATGACTTCAGATACAGTAATCATATTTTCAGTGACAAAGTATTTAATATTTAGTAGAAACAAGCATAGGGTTCCAAAAGTGAAAAGCCGTTGTTACAGCTGTGTCATAGAGCAAGGCCTCAGTGAAAGTCAAAGGAAGCAACTACCCACTTCCCTCCCTCCCTACTAAGTAAAGGAAGGACATTCTTGCTCAGTATCAGATGGTAACTCTGCAGGTGCTTTCTAAATGATTTCTTTTTATTTGCTATGAAGAGGGTTCTTTTTCTACTTTATTCTGTGGCTGAACAGCAGGGTGGGTTTCTCACATTTCCAGGAAATGGTTGTAGTGCCTGGTGACTAGGATTAGTTTCTTTGCTGTTCTTGTGTCTGGTTTTCCTCTCTGGGTTCTCCCTGCCATGCCAAGTTGTTCGCCTGCCTGATCCCCACAGCTTCCTGCCTTGTTTCTTTCTTGAAGTCCCATCCTCTGACCCCACAGGTTTCTTCTGCCCCACCAGAACTTTGTTATCTGTGTCACGTAGCCCCCAGGGCTCTGCTGGATGGCTGAGGCTGATGCCGTGGAATAACTCAAATTAAAGTGGTAAAGGGTAGCAGTGGCATTACTTACTAACTTTCCATAAATGTTTCTATTAAACCTTTTGATCCCTTACTCCCCCCCCCCAAAAAAAAATATATATGTACACACACACACACACACACACACACACACACACACACACACACACACACGGGCAGACTTTTCAAGCAAGAAGAGGAAAATAACTTTACTTGATGGGTCACGCAAGCCATATCATTGACACTTTTCAAACACTATCCATTTGCCTGCCCAGATCCAAGCCCATCCATCTGTCCTGCTGTTCCCAAGGAAGATTAAACCCCCAGTTAACCCAGACAGGCTTTTTATGAATATGTGTCTGTAAATAATTAGGTCATAGACTACTAATGAAAAGGAATCCAGTTTTTCTAGTCCAGTTCTTTTCACAAACAGTAGGAATGTAATGCTAGTCATAAAATATCAATATAGTTGACGTTGGTGATAAATCTTTCCTAGTATTTGGAAACTGCTTACAGAGCCTTATTGGAAAAGCCCTGTGAAGGCTTGCGTGTTGTTTTATCAGAAGCACCAGTTAATTGAAAACGCTAATGAAGGTCATTTCTTCTCCCTTTAGCCAATTAATATTGCAGAAGTTTTTCTTCAGGCCAGAACTTTATGCATTCTGTGGAGACCCATCCTTGGACAATTAGCTTTAGATGCTGTTGTCAGCAATATGGTCAGCTGCTAACTCCACGGGGTGGTGGGTCTGCTCTCTTCCCTTTGAGAAGCTCCATCAGTGCTGGCACGGACACTTAGGGATGCCAAGGGAAAATGTAGAAGACACTGCTTACTTTCCTATGGACATCTGAAAATGGTGGATACCATCTTGGGTGTTGTATGGGGTAGGCCTAGGGGTTGAATCCTAATATTTCACCTTACTGATTCTGTGACTGTCAGCAAGTCATTCAACTTCCTGAGCCTCAGCTGCTTTATTTGTTAAACTGGGATAATGATCTCTTTTCAAAGTGCTGTTTTGAGATGTAAAGGGGAAATTCATGCAAAGGACTTGGCAGTGAGTAAAAGGTGGCAACTTGGTGAATGGGAGCCCTATAATGTGGTAAATCCCCAAATGGCTTGCATTTTATCAGGTTTAATTGCCATTTCTGAATGGTATATGGGGATAGAGCTTGCAGATCAAGATCTTTGGGTCTCTGAGTGGACAGCTCCCTAAATCATGGATCTCAGGGTGTTTCCATAAAGGCTCAAACACTTGGTGGGCGGGGAAATGACTCCTGCTTTGGCACATGAGATTCCTCCTAGAGGTAAGAACATGGGTTGATTACTACCACAGAGAGGGCTCTGCAGAATGCTTGGGGTGAATAGGTTGGCTGGAGGTCTATGATTCCTGTGACCACAGACCGTTGTCCCCCCGAATTCATACATTGAAATCCTAACCCAATATGATGGTATTAGGATGTGGGACCTTTGGGAAGTGTTAGGCCATTACAGTGGAGCTCTCATAGGTGGGATTAGTGCCCTTTTAAAAAGAGACCTGAGAGAGCTCGCTTGTCCCCTCTGTCCTGTAAGGACACAGTGAGAAGATGGTGTCTGAGCCATCTTCAGGATTCACCTATGAACCCTGATGAGGAAGCAAGTCCTCGTCAGACATGGAATCTGCTCATGTCTTGATCTTGGAAATCCTAGTCTCTAGAACTGTGGGAAGTGCATTTCTGTTGTTTATAAGCCACCGTGTCCATAGTACTTGTTATAGCAACCTGAATTGGACTAAGACACTGTAGATTTTATCCAGTGGTCTTACTGGATTTAAAAAGAAAATAGATTTTACTTTTTGAGTAATTTTCGGTTCACTACAAAATTGAGATGAGATTACAGAGATTTCCCATATACTCTCCTGCTCCAACATATGTACACCCTACCGTTACCAACATCCCCCACTAGAAGGGCGCATGTGCTGCAGTTGATGAACTTACATGTGTATGACATGTCTCCTTTATTATATAGGATCCTACAGGGCAGTTTCGTTGTCCTAAGATTTCGCTATGCTCCTGCCGGTCTTTTGGGACTTTTCTAAGAGTTAAATTATCTTTCATATTAGAGTTCTTGTGTATGTTTTTATCTACTTGCATTGTAAGACCATAAGTAAAAGTAGGTTCAAACCAGATGTTTAAAAGTAAATTCTATACGATACATTTCTTAATGATTGTGGATTCTTACCTTGACAATTCAACCTTGTTGGTGGAATTCTCTGTCTTAGAATTCTTGACCACTCTTCCTCTCCACCCTTGCTATTCTTCCTCCCCCACTTGTATATTATACTAGGTACCCTGAGGATCGGGGCCACACATTCTTCATCTCTATATCTTGGAGCTTAGTACATAGCAGTTGCATAGCCAATGCTCAGTGAAAGAGTGAGTGCTCCGCCACCGGCTCCTGTTACTCTGCTTCATTCCATGATCTGTTGACCGTGGGCACCCTTCCCTGGCTTCTGCCATTGCCCCTGGGTGGCTCTTTCTATTCAACCATGAGAGAAATTAGTAGGGCAGAGGTCTGGCTCTGTAGGGCTTGAACTGGTTGCCTGTCAATCAAGCAGGGTCTTGTGGCTTTGAGCAGAGAGAACAAGGGTGTGAGCTGCTTGGATGACATTGTTTCAGTGTCTGGACCCCATCTGTGGACACAGGGTACCCCAAAAAATAAAAGCCCTCTTCCCTGTGCTGGGATTCCCATCTCCTGCCTGTGAAAGGGTGTGTCTTAGGGTTCCAGGGTCCCATGACTCTGTGTATCCTGAATTTCTGTCCTAACAAATTCCAATTCATTGAAAACAGGGGAAATGAAATTTTGCACTTGAAAATTGGGGTTGGGTTAACTCTGTCACACTTGGTAACTGGGCTAAAGATGACAAGAGTGAAATGCTTTGAGGTCTCTGTCAGAGTTGCTGGTTAAATGCCCAGTGTGTCTGTTTCTTCTGCCGACTTCTAGGGCACCCTTGTGTGGCTGTTAGCAGGGCCTGCCTGACACCAGGTGGGTGCCTGCATGTTCAGAGCCCGCTGCTGCAGGCCAGCCGTCTGCACCAAGAGCGATTACGTCCTGAGGCCATGCAGTGGGTGCTTCAGTATTGACCTGCCAGCCTTCTGCAGGCTGCAAAAACAGCCAGGGTGCATTGATTTGGTGGATTTGTTTTTTCTTTCTTCCTCTCTTAACATTCCTTCTTTCCTCCCTCCCTATTTTCTTTTCTTCCTTTCCCTTTGAAGACTGCCGAAACCCATCATATTCTTATGCCTCTGAGGTTGTGGTGCATGGGGCTGAAATCTGAGGCCCAGCAGTTGGAGCTGGAGCTGAGCAGAAGATGAGATTGTTTCTATCTGTTGAGAATATGATCTGGAGACTTGGTTTGTTTGCCATGGAGAGCAGCCTGAGTGTGTGTATAGGGGGTATGGAATGGCTGTGAGCTCATCCTCGCTATGCCCCCCTGAGATGAGATGGGCAGAGGAGTGGGGTTCCCTAATGGAGGACATTTACAAGGGGCTGGCCCCTGCTCTCCGCTCAGTCATGGGCTTGTGAAGAGGATGTGAATTGAGGAATTGAAGCCCGCAGCACTAAAACAGTTTAAACCTAAGAATGGGACTGACTGAGAATTGCACATACAGACTAGGGCAGTCAAGTATGGACTTGAGGCCCAGCCTCACCAGCTGTTTGGCCTTTGGGAATGTCTTAACCACGGGAGTATCAGGTTCCTCATTTGTCTTGGGACATAGGAGGTAGGCATAACACTTACTTAAAGGAGTTCTAATTTTGTGAGACAATGCATATAAAACACCAGATGCTACAAGTCTGACACATAGCTACATTTTTAACATTGCTTATCAATTATTAAACTGGGGATGCGTGTTCCTGGGGAGACTGTAGGTGTAATGAAATCCTAAGGCTATCAAGTCTGGTTCTCAAACCTTCATCCCTGGATGGAATTCGAGAATCTGCCTGTGCTATGTGTAGTATAGTCATGTGTCATGTAATGACTGGAATACATTCTGAGAAAAGTGTCCTCAGGCAGTGTCATCATTGTGCATTTGTCATGGTGTGCAATGACACAAACCTAGATGGCACAGCCAATGGCACACCATCTGGGCTACGGAGATAACCCACTGGGACCACTGCCTTATATCTGGTCAATCAGAGGCCAAAGCGTCATTAAGTGACATGTGACTGTAATAGGACCCATCAAAGAATCCAAGCTCATCAAAGACCAAAGCCTCACAAAAGCCCTCCAGTTAGGCAGTGAATTGGGGTGATGTAAATCTACCATGTAGCAGGAAGCATAGACATGGCTGCTCAGAAAGGTGAGTACCTCTGCCCTTGGCTCACACCAAAGGCTGCCCAGGGACCTACCAGGACCACATCTACTTCTCTTCCTTCTCAAAAACATTCTCAACAGGATGCCAGGCCCCTATTTTCCCAAATGGACTCGCAGTTCTCAGACCTGCTGCCTTTTGTATTCGGCTACTCATAGGGGCAGTTAGCTTAAGTTCTGGAGGCATTTTTCAAACCCCCAGTAAAGATGTGAACTTCAGTACAACTGTAGGATCAGTTTCCTCATCTGAAAAATGAGATAGAATCTGCTTGCAACAAACAGGTATAGTGTCTACTTTCTAGGGTTCATAAATGTATGAACTCCTGTTAATATACTTAATGCCTTTAGAGTGAGACCTCAATAAATAGACTCTATTGTTAGCACTGTGAGTATTCTATCTTCTACCTTCACTTGCTATACCTCCATCCTTGCCTTACACTCCCTACCTTTGATTTGAGTTCCAAGACATTTCCAGGAAGTCTTAAGACCCATGCTTTTGGGGACTATCTTATGGACACTGATATTGGCCCCATTCCCACCTCCCCATCTCTATTCTGATGCCTTGGTTCAGCCCAATTTTTGTCTCATGTGCCTGTAAGATAATCGGTCTTGCTTTTCATAAAGTTGGTTCTGGGCATTGGGGAGCTGGCAAGAGAATGTTCTCATTGGACCTTGAGGACTAGGTCTCAGGGTCAGGGAGGGAAGTGGGCAGAGTATTGGATTGGAGTGAACTTGGGGCTTCTCTGGGCTATAGGGACAACTCATAAAATATTCTGCTTGTTCCTTTTATGGAGTCAGGGTGGAGAGCTTTTCTTTTTCTTTATTGAGGTAACATTGGCTTACACTGTCTGTGTTTTGGAAGTATAGGATCTCCCCCCCCACCCCCATCCCCGTGATGTTACTATAGCACTCCCACCACTAAATCACCCATAGTCCGTCGTATTCCCTCCTCCCTCCCCCCCTCCCCAAAGTCTCTGTTCTAAAGTCTGCTTTCAAGGGCTAGTTTTTGAGTTTGGTTTTATCTGAACCTTCGTCTGCTTTCTCTATATTCCACATATAAATTACACCATCTGGTATTTGTCATTCTCTTTCTGACTTATTTCACTTAGCATAATCCCAGCTTCATCCATATTGCCACAAATAGCAGAAAGGTTTTTTTTTAATCACTGAGTAGTATTCCATTGTGTATGTAGACCACATCTTGATCCACTTATCTGTTTTGGGCACTTAGGTTGTTTCCATAGTTTGGCTGTTGTAAATAGTGCTGCAGTGAACATAGGAGTGAAGGTTTCCCTCCAAATTAGTGTGTTTGTGTTCTTTGGGTCGCTACCTAGGAATGAAATTGCTGAATCATGTGGTAGACCCATTTTTATTCATTTGAGAAACCACCATACTTCTTCAGTAAGACCTGGTCCAGTCTCTATTCAGGGTGGAGATCTTATCTCCAGGAAAACCTGGCCTCTTTTTGACCATCTTACCTGCCTTTCCTTTCTAGTGGACAGATGGAGGTGTCCTGTTGACCTGAGATGCAGCCCAGTTTGGGTTTCCCTGGCTGTGATTTCAGCTCTGGGCTTCACTGTGACTCATAACTGGAGCTCAGTCAGCCTTCGGCCCCACGCCTTCACTTCCCAGTACCGCATGTTCTAGGCAGGCCCTATTACACCGCCCTCCTGGCCCTTCCCCTCTGCTTCTGTATTATGAAGCTGTGTTAGGTGGATAGTCACTTGTGAGTTCCATAGTCTGTATAATTGAATCACTTCAACACATAAATCTGCATTAGTCAGTTCTGTCTCCTTTGCCAAAGAGATAACAACTGTAAAAACAGACTTTGAGAGAAAAACAGGAGGGGAGGAATGTGACCTGTCCCTGCCAGTGGATGGTCATTGGCAGCAGTGAAAACCTCTGGCCTGCACGGAGCTGCCCTATTCTTCTGCTCTGTTGATGACACCTTGCATGGGATACGCTGACCAGCTTGGCCTGGTGCATAAAGCAGCCTGACTCACAAATGGAAACTCCGGATAGGAAGTTTGAAGACCTGGTTCTGATTTTTCCATGGGATGAGATTTTTCTCACTGTACCCAGAAGACCTTTCCTTTCCAACGTATTTCATTATGGTGGCTTAAGTTACCTCAGATTGGTGGTCCTCTATCCCACTGCCTCTTATCTCCTGCCATTAGAGGGGCTATTGACTATATCCTTTGATCATTTGAAACCTTTCTGGAATGCTATCTAGTCATGGGGTACTTTTACTTCTCATTTGACCTTCATAACCATAGATGTCATTAGAAGTGAGGATATGAGAGTGAGTGACCCACTCAAGGTCACACGGGTTGTTAACAGGTAGGAAAAGATTCATGTCCCCAGACATCTGGTCTGGTTCCTTTTTGACTTCATCATGCTACATGGGAAAAACCTGGAGTCATATGCAGGAAGCCTTGGGGATATAAGACCGGTGTCAGGCTTACCTGGAAGCCCAGAATGCAGGAGAAGTTGGGTAACCTGAAATAAATGAGAGGGGAACTTACAAATTCTCACTGACTTTTAGGCAGCAACAGCCTCTTGGTATAAAGACTGCCCTTAACCTTTTGGAGGAGACTTCCATATTGGAAGAGCATGGTTGGCTCTCCCGATGGTTTAATGCTCAGGCCACCCCCAAGGATATTCTCTCTCTGGACCTTCTGCCTCCTCTCCTCAGCTCACCACTTACCCTGGGTTGGGTGGCTGTATTGGGCATGTTCCAGAACTCATGGCTGTGCACAGCGGCTCACACTGTGCTACGAGATTCTGTCCCTTACATATGTAAGGGCAGGTCTCCTCATTTCCCTGATCCCACAAATGATTTATGGGCAAAAAAGACCTCAGGTCTTTGGGAGAGGGCTGTGTTCTCTTTATCTTCTGTGGGCCCCTCTCAGAGCCCCTGGCACATATGCAGTGAGAGATCACCAAATGGTAACTGCTCTTGATGTTTTGATGGTTCCTTTTTCCTCACAACAATTAGAAAACAAGTGGGTGATGTCTCTATTTTGCAGGTGAGGAAACAGACTTGTCCGGTCAGTCAGCTGTGGGATTTGAATCCAGGCACGTTCCTATCCAGTTGTGGTTCTTTCTACTATTCTTCCCTATTTCCCCTGATGTGCAGCTCATCCCCAAACCAAACTGGTTTCTGGGATTATGCTTCAATTTGCAAGGTGTCTGAAATGCCGTCTTGAGTCTCTCAGACGCTGTCTCCCTCATCCTGGGGAAGGGACTTGGAAGAACTAGGACAGTGTAATGGCTCCTGTGGAGAATGGCATGTGGCTGAGGCTGAGAGTCACGCCCTGCAGGAAGCCTTGGTTGGAAAACCAGGCAGCAGCCAACTGGATGACCCAGTGCTGTGGCAGAGATGGGGAGAAATTGCTTATACCTGACTTTGGCGGTTGGGACGAGGTGAAAAGGAAGCCTGAGTCTGCAGTGCATTCTCAGTGTTTATATCTGTCCTGAAGACAGAAGCACCAAAACCAAACAAAGTAACAAGTAAGTTGGGGGGTGCCTTTGAGATCGTGGGGTAGAAGAATGAACATGGGATGCTTGGCAGTGGTGTGAGGTGACAGGGTGACAGTGAGGGCTACTGGCTTGCAGGCCGTGGAGGTGAGAGGTAGAGTGAAGAGGATGTGTCTTCCAACATCAGCCAAGTTCGTCTTGCAAGAGACCGGAGGAAGCTGAGTTTGAGGATCAAGTGTGGAGGAGGCTTGGCTGCAGGTGCCCATGGAATGAGAGACAAGTCTTAGCCCAGCAGACAGACAGGGAGCCAGGGGAAAGGTGGGCAGGAGAGCAGGGAACCGCAGGGTAAGGGGTCCTCTATGCTGAGGTGGCCAGGAGCTGCAGGGTGGCTGCAGGGCCTAGAGCTGAAATTCAAGGCATAGAGAGGACACAGGTTTGGCAAGAAACAGGCCGTTCAGGGGCTCAAAGGGCACATTTACTTTTCCACATTTTCACCTGTGAATGACTGAGAATTTGTACGCTGAGTGACTTGAGGATCTCAAAAAAGGTGTTGACTGCACCGCACTTGTTACGGCAGGAAAGGGCCTTGCTTTACACGAATAGGACAGAAGCCGCGCGAGCTTTGCGCGGGCTTTGACTCAGCTGAGGCTCGCCACAGCGGCCCCTTCCCACCCCTTCTGTTGCGTTAGTTTTGCTCCATGGTGTAAATATACTCTGCAAGGCCCTGGGCCGGAGAGGGAGACAGGCCTTTGCGGACACCAGAGGCATGTGATTCACATGGTAGTCAAGGACTTTTCGTCCCTTAAAATTCTCTAACTTTCTAGGTCTGTGTTTTGGAGTAAATAGCAGCTTTGCCACAATACCTGTCAGCAAACAAATTCCTGCTTTTAATTCCGAACACTGAGAAGTTGAGCCGGGAGGGTTTCACCGCAGGCCTGACTCTGCAGAGTGCTCTCTCATTGGTTGCTTTGTCAGCTTGTGGTGTGATTTTTAAAGAACTTTTCTAAGAGTCTCTAACTTGGGTTAGACATACTGCTTAAGAATGAAAAATAGCTTATTAAAATAACAAAAGAATTAATTATCTTGTTTGGTGAAGCCTCTGAAGCTTGGCAAAATTAAAGTGGGGGCTATTAATCAAATGGCATAAAAATCAGTTGACCATGTTGTGTAAAATTTACCTTAAAAAGGTAGGAGCTCTGTGTTGAGGAAAGGTGCAGAGAGGCCAGGTCCACATCCTGTTCCTTCTGGGGGTTATGTCTCTCCCCTCACTGGTCTCTCAGCACTGGAGGGGGCCAGAGGAAAAGGTATTCCAGAAAGAACAGAGTGTGGGAGCTAGAGATCTGGAACATTGTGTGGAACTGTGTACCCTGGACAAAGTACTTAACATGTCTGGGGCTGTTTCCATACCAGAGTCCAAGTGGGATAATAAATTTTGCCTTCCTCCCAGGCTTGCTGAGAAGGCCCGAAGAGATAAGGAAAGATAGGAGGAAATACTTCACATGCCATCAAACACTAAACCAAGTAAGGTTTTAGGAGGTCTTGGGGTATGAGCAGGCTTGTTAAGTAGCCATAAGCTTCATCACTCATGTTCTCATCTAGTTGAGTTAGGACTTTTTTTTTTTTTTTAATAAGTGAATCAATATTAGAAGATGTGGCTCCCATCTGCAGGTGAGGCGTTGATTCCAAACTCAGGATTATTTTTTTAAATTAAATGTAATTATTTAAATACACACACACAATCATTGTTTTTTTGTTTTTTTGGGTTTTTTTTGTATAATGTTTGATTTTTCCTGTCAGGTGTAATTCCCATAAAATTACCATCACCAAGTCACCCATGAACTATCACCATAGACTCTTGTGCTTTTCCCTCCCCTGCTTTGATCCCTCTCCCTCCCCCACTACATGTCTATGTTGCCTGCTAGTTTTGTCTTTTTTTTTCTTTTCCCATATACCACCAATAAGTAAAACCATACAATATTTTTCTTTTACCTTCAGACTTATTTCACTGAACATAATCCCTCCCAGCTTCATCCATGTTGTGGCAAATGGCATGAGTTTATTATTTTTGGCTGTTGAGTAGTATTCCATTGTGTCTATATACCACATATTCTTGATCCAGTGATCTGTTTTTGGACATTTAGGCTGTTTCCATATCTTAACTATTGTAAATAGTGCTGCAGTGAATATAGGAGTACAGGTTTCCTTTTGAATTAATGATTTTATGTCATTTGGGTGGATTCTTAGGAGTGAAATTGCTAGGTCATATGGTAGATCTATTTTTAGTAATTTGAGTGTCCTCCACATAGCTTTCCATAGTGATTGGACCAGTTCCCACCAGCAATGTAAAAGGGTTCCCCTCCTTTTTTTTTTTTTCATATCCTTGCTGGCATTTGTTGTTAGTTTTTTTTAATGTGTGCCATTCTTACTGATGTGAGTTGATATCTCATTGTGGTTTTGATTTGCAGTTCCCTGATTATAAGTGATACTGAGCATGCCTGTTGGCCATCTGCATCTCCTCTTTGGAGAATTGCCTTTTTAGCTTTTCTGCTCATTTTTTAAAATATATATTTTTATTGTTATTTATGTCTTTTACATTTTGTATTCCCCTTGGGTAGCCCACCACCAATTCACCCGTGATCGATCTCCATGGTCCCTTGTGTTCTTTTCTATTCCATTTTGTCTGCCCATTTTTTGATTGTATTCTTTATTTTGCTTTTGTTGAATTGTGTAAGGTCTTTGTAGATCTTTATCAGTCTCTTTTCAGTTGTGTGGAGTGCAAATATTTAGGGTGTCTGTTCATCTTGCTTATTGTCTCTTTTGCTGTATAGAAGCTTTTTAGTTTGATGTATTCCCAGCTGTTTTCTTTCATTTTCTTTGCTTTGGGGGATGAGTCTTTAAAGATGTTTCTGAGATGTATGTCATGGAATGTTTTGCCTGTGTTTTCGTCTATATATTGTATAGTTTCAGTCTTACTTTCAGGTCTTTTATCCATTTTGAGTTTGTTTTTGTGTATAGTGTGAGATAGGAGTCCAGTTCCATTCCTTTGCATTTAGCGGTCCAGTTTTCCCAGCACCATTTATTGAAGAGACTGTACTTGTTCCAGTGTATATTCTTTGCTCCTTTGCCATAGATTAGTTGTCCATATATGTGTGGCTTTGTCTGGGTTTTCAATTCGATTCCATTGTCTGCTGTCTGTTTTTGTTCTAGTACCATGCTGTTTTAATTATTATGACTTTGTAGTGTAGTTTGAAGTATGGGCATGTAATACCTCCATTCTTCCTTTTTCTAGTCAGGAGATCTTTGGCTATTTGAGTTTTTTTGTGGTTCCATATGAAATTCAGATCAATATTTGTTCTATTTCTTTGAAGAATGCCATTGAGATTTTTACTGGAATTTATTGACTCTGTAAATTGCTTTTGGCAGAATGACCATTTTGATAATATTCATTTTACCAATCCATGAGCAGGGAATGTCTTTTCATTTCTTTGTATCTTCTGTTTCTTTTATCAATGTTTTATAGTTTTCTTTGTATAGGTCTTTCACCTCTTTTTTGAAGTTTAGTCCCAGGTATTGAAATTCTTTTTTGGTACAATCGTGAATAGGATGGTTTCTTAATTTCTTCTTTTTCAGATCGATTATTTGCATGTAAGAAAGCTACTGACTTTTGTGCGTTGATTTCTGTATCCTGCTACTTCACTAAACTGTTTATTGTTTTAATTAGTTTTTCTGTGTTTTTTAGGATTCTATATGTTACCATATCTGTAAAGAGTGATAGTTTTACTTCTTTCCATTTGGATTTACTTCTTTTCCTATTTGGATTCCTTGCCTAATTGCTCTAGCTAGAACTTCAGTATTATATTGAAAAGCAGTGGTGAGAGTGGACATCTTGTCTTGTTCCAGATCTTTAAGGGAAGGCTTTTAGTTTCTCACCATTAAAAATGATATTGGCTATAGGGTTGTCATTTATGGTTTTTATTGAGATATGTTCCTTCTGTTCCAAGAATTTTGAGGGATATTGGACTTTATCAAATGCTTTCTCAGCATCTATTGATATGATCATCTGGTTTTTATTCTTTTTGTTGAAGTGTTGGATTACATTAATTGATTTTCAGATGTTGGACCATCCTTGTGTCTCTGGTATAAATCCCACTTGGTCATAATGTGTTATCCTTTTGATGCATTGTTGAATTTGATTTGCTAGGATTTTGTTGAATATTTTTGCATCTGTTTTCATTAGGGAGATTGGTCTATAGTTTTCCTTGTTGTGCTGTCTTTGCTAAACTCAGGATTAGATGAATTTACCCACCTTGGCAGACACAGGGGCCCCTGAAACCACAGCCCCTGTCTCTGGGCCCTAATGTTCTGTAATATTTTTAGTTTTTATGTGGAGACTGGACAGGCACTCCCTGTGTCAGCTAGCTTCCGGATGGATAAGGGCTGTGTTTGGGCTGACCATGGCCTGAGTGTGGCATGTCCAGCTATTGTTACAAATATACTAACCAGAATTCACTCCCCACCCAAGGGGTGTGTGTATGAGGGACCCAGTGGAGACTACAGTTGTACCTCCAACGAAAGACCCTGTCCACAGAAAATAAATGACAGAGGAGAGGAGATTCCTTCCAACAGATACCATTTACAGCTAACTCATCTGCAAGCATGAAGCTAGAACTGGTGCTGTGGACTTTGAATTCATTAGAGCCTATTTACATCACTCCCAGATGCTTCTTGTCTGCAGTCCAGGACTAATATATTGAAACAGTCTTATGAACATCTGGGGAAAGGCTGGCAAAGAAGACATCAGTAAGATGTCTGGATAGAGAATTTTTTTTAGTGTTGGAGCCACTAATGATTTGTGATCATTTAAAAATGAACTTTTTATAGGGGACTAAAAGATTTATCACCCAAGGTGAAATATACTCTAAACCCACTTGTGTGAGAACAACTTCTACACATGTTGTTTTGTGGTTTGCATGTAGTAATGAAATCTTTTTAGGGAGGAGCCATTATTGGGCTCTGTTTTATGTGATGCTATAGCCCCCAAACTGCTATCACCCAAAAATTAATGACTCATGATTGTGTGAGAAAAGGAGTATTAGCAATTAGCAGGTTACTGCCTTATTTATATCCTGTGACTATCACTAATGACTTGTTTTTACTAAGATAAACTGTTATGTGTTAGAGTCAAAACCATTATTTTAAAAATACATTTGCCCCTTAGGACACTTTCAGTGACTGACACCTGTAATCTCTCTCTCACATAAAGTTTGGGAGTAGGAATAGTGAGCTCTAGCTGATGAGCTAGGTAACTATAATTTCAAGATGAGTTAGCTATGAGTGAATTTGTCTCTGTGATTATGAAAGTATGTGTACATGTAACTTATAAACTATTGTTGTTTGGAAATCTTTCTCTTAGGGATCCTTTAAAATTTTATGTATAAATTTTACTTCCTAATGCCTGCACGTCCTTTGTACATTTACTGTATAGTGTGATCTCACGCAAGTCATTTACCCTCTTGGTTTCTCTCTTCATCTGTTAATTATATCACTAAGGATAACTTTGGTTGCAAGTGAGAGAAATGGGAATGCAACTGATTTTAAATAATAGATGTGTTATTACAGGAGGCAAGAAAGCAAAATCCACAGCAGCTCCAGACACAGTTTAGTCAGGGCTTTGGGTGATTGTCTCGGCATTCTCTCTCTCTGTAATATCCTCATGCTAGTTTCCCCCGTGGTTGCAAAAATTCTACAGCCATTCAAGGCATCAACTCCAGACCCAACACCATCTGAAAGAAAGGCTGTTCCTCTTCCCACATGGCTTCATTAAGAACAATAAAAACTTTCTCATGTCCAACTGCCATGTCCCCACAACCAGCACATTCTCTTTCACATGTCATCAGCCAGAAGTATCTGGCATGCCTGTACCCAGTGGGCTCCCATTTTTTTATCGTGAGGAAAATTATATTTAGAATTAGCCAGCTGGACTCAGTTTAGGTGATCCCAGTTTTGTTGGAAGCATCCAAAGCATCATAGTCAGGAGCCAGTGGGACATAAGCCTTCTTCTCTCCATCAGGTTTGATCAAGGTATTGACCTTGGCTACATCAATGGCAAAGAGCCTGTGCGAGCTGGTACTTGTTGGCCTTGACATCCACAATGAGCACAAGTGTGTTGCTGTTTTCTGTTTTCTTCATGGGTGATTCGGTGGTCAGAGGGAATTTGATTACGACAGTGGTCAAGCTTATTTCTCCTGGGGGCACTCTTCTGAGGATGTTTGGTTACCTTTAGACCTGCAGTGTCTTGGGCCTGCAAGATGGGTGAAGTGTGGATCTTTTTCTCATGGTTGTGGACACCCTTCAGCATTGCTTTCTTTGCCTTGAAAGCTTTGGCTTTGAGAGGGGCAGGAGCTTCCTTCTTTACTTTCAGTGCCATCTTTGTCAGCAGGGTTTGCCAGTGGGCCTCCTTAATTAGCTTTGGCCAATGAAGACCCACCTCCTAGGGCAGCCCCTGGTGAGGTAATGGCCTCATGAAAAAGAATGGAATGTCAACAAAATCGGGGTTCAGTGGTAAGGAAAGAAGGATTTAGGGACTGAATCATAAACCCTATAGGGCCATTGTAAGGAATAAATGACATACATCTGATTTCATGAGTGAACATACACAAAGCTCTCTGAGCAGTGCCTAGGACGTGGGCAGTGTGCTTGCTTATTGTGACGGATGTGTTTGATGAGTCTTGAGGACCATAACACTAAAAAGTGATATTATGAATGGTGGTGTTTTGTTTGAAAGGAAGAGATGGAAGCCAGAAGTGAGTGGAGGAGGAGTTCTAGTTTGTACTCAGAGAAGAAGAGATGGACGGGGCAGCCGCCTATGTTTGGTCATAGACTGTATATGGGGAGAAGTTAGCACAGCCTTCTAAGTAAAGGAAAAATATTATAGCCCATGTGTTAATGAATTCCAGTCTCAATAGTCTCCTCTTTCCCACAGCTATTTCTTTCACTAGTTGAAAGTGGTATTTAACTGCGGAAGTATTTTTAAAATAGCTGCAGGTCCCAACCAAATAAAGTTTAAATTTCATTACTTTTGATGGGGGGAGAATGGAGCTGGAAAATTGTATGTGTGCACACATGTAAATTTAAGTAACTTTATAAAACAGCGAGCGAGCTCGTGCACACACACACACACACACACACACACACACACACACACACACTTTCCTACCCTTATAGGAAACTATATAAAAACTACTGCAATCATAGCCAAAAAAGGGGGCTGGGGGGAAACTGGCTTCTTGACATTTTTAACTATAAATAAAATTATTTTTCCTAGTCCATGTTTGACACACGATTCCAGGAAAAAAAATGTATGCTATGTACCCTGAACTTTTCCATTAGACTTACTTTTTCATTCTGGGACTTAAAGAAGACCTCTGTTATGTCTGATGGCATTTTATACTATTTGGTACTTAGCTTTTTGTTATGGCCACTAAATAAGGCATTCTAAATGTAACAATAACCACTGTAAAACTTTGTTTTTTAAAAGAAAAAGAAGTTCTGAGTGTAAAAGTCGATTTCACATGAATGCATCAAATTTTATTCCACCAACCTTGAAGATTTGGGACTTTGCTGATGGTTAGATATTTTTCTTAATTGGAAAGCAAATGATTGAAAGGGAGGGTGCCCTTCTAACAAGTAGAACTTGCCACAAAACCCTTCCCCTTCAGAGAAGCCTAAGAAGGCAGGGAGATGTTTTGGAGCTTCTTATTCTGGCATGAAAATAGCAGTTTGTTTTCATTTTTCTTTTATCACATTTTACTTTCAATCTTTTCAGAAAGCAACCTTCCACTATTTATAATCAACTTCATATACTCTGCAGTTTGCTAATTATCTGATTTGGCATGAACATCTATAAGTCCAAATAATCATTTCTTCCTTTTCAGAGGTTTATGTTCCCTCCAACTTGTACCCCTCAAAAGGGGGAGGAGTGTTTTCTCTATTTCTGCAGCATTTACTTTGAAGTTGAGACTGTAGCTATTCGGAACCCGTATAAAGGGGTGGTTAGCGCCAGCAGCCACCTTGGATCACCAAGGAGAGTGTTGAAATGCAAACTGTAATGATTCAGCTGATTGCTGGGGAGAGCCTTTCTGTTCCCTTGTCACTGTGAGCATAAGCACTGCTCAGCTCCTAATGCAAAACATCCTTTAGGAAACAGGTCTAATGGACTTTCCAGCTGTCCTGAGTTGTTCCAGGCTTATGGGCAAACATCATTTGGGGGGACCGTGGGATATGTTTATACACTGGTCCCAGAACCTTGAGGATGAAACAACTGAAAAAAAAAAAAAAACAACACTCAAAATTATGTATGCAAACATCTTTTCAAAGGTTTACAATGACCATTTCTATTAATAGATCACTTTCATAGACTATAGCTGAAATAACTTAGGACTGATGGAAGTTTTTTCCTTCCTGAACTTTTAATGCTACTTGGCTTTATCCTTATTATTGGGCTGTAAAGGAAACACTGGCCTTAGCAAGGAGTTGACACCTGCTGTTTCCTTTCCTGACACATTCTTGGAAATAGCTGAGTTAGTGGGTAGAAGGCTCTTGGCAGGCTTTTAAGACATTAGATTTTAACATCCTGTGGTGTATACAGTTCTTTTTTTTTTAAGGATTTATTTATTTATGCATACAAGCTGGGGTGCAGGCCAGAGATGTGGGACCGCGAGAGGGTTCACCGGAGACAGAGTAGGGAGCAGCACAGGCAGATCTACGGAAATACACTGCTGAGGGGAGCAGCGGGAGAGGCAGGAGAGGTCTGCCGCGCCTTGTGGGAATCTCCCCGGCCCAGTTGCTGCTGCCTACAGCTCCACAGCGCAGCGCTTAACCGCTGCGCCACTGGGGAAGCCCATATACAGTTCTTACCCTCATTTCATAGATGAATAAAGCGAGATATGTGGTTTTAAGCCACTTGCCCACACTGCTGAGCTGCAGGGCGGGATCTGGGCTGGGGCTCTGTCGGCGGGATTCCAAGCCCACGCTTGCTCACAGCGCCATGCAGAGCAGTTTCTGGGTGGCGGTGCTTTACCTCCAGCACCTGAATGGACATCCATCCTAAGTGGAGGTTGTATTTATAGGTTCCCTCCCTGCTGTTACTCCCTTCTGTTCCCCCTCCTGCCCACTTTTCTCCCACTGAGATATCATAGTCTAAGACTATCAGCCCGAAAGGGTAAGTCTGACAGTACCCAAAATCACTGAGTTAGTACAGCGTGCTCCCCACCCTAACAGAATGCTTTCCCATTTACTGTCCTGCTTTATTTGGTCCACAGAGCTCATTTTGGTCTCAGGGCAGAAACTCCAAACTTCTGATACGGTGAGTGGAACTTGGGTAGCAGAGTACTCTGGATTGATGTTGATGTTTCTAAATCCTCGACTCCAGGGCAGGACTGTACGGGCTTGACCCCTTAAAGGGACCATTTCCCACCTGCCTGTCTTATGTTTTGAGTCTACATCATTGTCATTGTGTTAGGTGAGCTTGTTGAGCCTTGTGCAAAAGCACTGGACACACATTCAGTATAGTGGCCCTCAGTCAATTATTGCACTTGGATCAGGGCTGGAATACCACATTATCTATCACTATCCCAGGCCTGGCAGCTGCCATCCATGGGCCAATAAACAGGCAAATTTTGAACTCAGGAATGGGGACTTTCCGTTCTCTGAGGCACCAGGACCCAGACACATCTTTCTGACTCCCAGTGATTTGTCTTGTCTTGTTCTTTCTCCACATTCTGGCTCCTCTTTCTAAACACACACAAGGGAGATGCTACAAACAATACAGAAACCAAAAATCAATATAGAAATACCAGAGCTTTGTTGAGCAGAAGGGTAAAAACACAAGGGCTGGTCAAAAGTCTTATGTGTGCTCATTTTGTTGCTTTTCCCCATCAGGACAATCTAGTCGCCCTAAGCTGCTGCCCTTTCCCGTTGACTTGATCGTGTCCCTGGGATGTAGGCCTGGCCAAGGAGAACTCATTTCCTCTGGCCATGAGCAGTGGTGAAGAAATGGCCAGAGACATGGCAGGCCAGTGAGGCTTGTGCTGGACTATAGGACAGAGGCTCTGGTTGCCAGGGGATGGCAAGCTGGAGGATGATACATCTGACGCTGTTGGTGGCCACCTTCACCATGACACAGGACAGATGTGCTGAGGATGAGGGAAAATGATGCCAGAGAAAGCAGAGCAGAGCGGAGAGGAGAGGAGGGGCTTTGATGGTGCTGCCAGCACTCCTGAGTCTAGTGCTGCCAGATCTAGAACAAGGCCCAGACCGGTTAGTTATGTAGACCCACATGTTCCCTGCATGAAGGGTTTTTGGACTGTTTGTGACTCTACAGTTGAGTCATGATCAGTGCTAATCCTCAGGCTCTTCTGCCACGTCTTCCAGGCAGCTCTTGATTCTGTCCCTCATACGCGAGGATGCATATGACTTCAGCTTAAGTGTGAGGGTGTTTTATCAATCCCCAACAATAGCCCAGGGCGTGATGGGCCCAGGACTGGTTATTTAGTGTCATCACCGCTTGGAGTTGTCAGCATTCTGCTCCCACCCACCCACAGCTGTTGGTTTGGTCCTTAAGTTTGTTCCCTAGTGGTGCAAGGTTGCAGCTCTAGTATTCTCCTCCTCACATTGCTACGTCCCAAAAGGGAATTTCTCCTAAAAGTTCCTCACAGTTTTGGGTTGTTGGGGTTTCATTTATTCACTTTTTGGTTTAATTCTGTTTTAAACAAGATATTTCAAAGAGGAAGAATTCATCATTATAAGTTTTTGAAATAAGTGCTCTAAGAAAACAGAGGTCTGAGGCCACCAGGTTGTTGGCTAGAACAAATAGTATGTTCCTTTGGCCACTTTGAGTTTTCTCAGACAGGCTCTCAAGGGGGATGGGTTATCCCAGGGATGTTACCTTAAGCACTCCAAGCCACGCTAGAGTTTGTTCAAATCTCTTCATGTGGTGGGGTGAACAAAACTGTGTGCCGGAAGTTACAGTTCCTGTAGGCCATGGTTGAGGCCTAGTTGAGAAAAACTCAGAGCAGCCTGGCCAAAGTCTGGTTGAGAAGAGCGTCTTTGTTGTTTTCTTGGCCAAAGCAGTTTTACTTGCCCATGATACACCAAATCTCAAGAAATTCCAGGTTTATGTTGTGGCAAAAGTAAAGTAATTTTCATTGTTAGTGTAAAGTCTAACCTTAGACTCAAGATCTATCTCCTTGAGCTTGGGAAGGGCCTTTCTCTGAGCTCAGGACCAGGAGAAGAGTTTATTCAAAGTTGTATTTTTTTTTTTTTTTTGCGCTAGGGAAACTTAGTACCTAAAGCATCTTAATGGAAATGGAAGTAAACAATGTTGATGACTCATAACTCTGTTTGGTATCCCAAGGAATCTAAATGCCAGACACATCTGAACAATAATAGAGCTATTATTTTCTAAATATTTTTAAAATAAATGATAATTATCAAAAAACATTTGAAGAACAGTTTGCTGTCGTGGGTGGTGATTGGTGATTGTGTGTCCTGGGTTGTGAGTGACAACTGGTGACGTCTAGGTGGCCAGTCAACACACTGACAATGACGAGGCAGATGGTAATGGGCTTTTGCAGGACTGTCATGATTGACTCGTGGTGACACGTGCATCAGGCCTGTCTGGTCCCTTGTATGTTCTCGTGGATCCCTGTCATTTTAGAGTGTTGGATTACAGTTGGGTAAATATATAGTATATATCCCATTCAATAATTCATATCATGGAAAGAGGCATAAGATCATTCAAAATAAAAAACATTTGGGTTGCATAGTCTTTTTGTAATCATATGCTTGTTTGGATTTAAATATCCAAATTCTGGAAATACAAATAATTTTGAAGAGGTCAGATATTGAACACTCTGGGTAAATGACTGTCCTGCTGTTTTTCTGATTGAAGATTTTTCTGACATTGTTACATAGGATGATTTCTCCTCACTAAGCCAGAGGTTAGCAAAATAGGTCCACAGGCCAAATCTGGCCAGCTAATCACATCAGCCCACTGCCTATTTTTGTAGGGTCCCTTAGCCAAATGGGTTTTTCACATTTTTACTTTTTTTATTATTTTTAAAATATATATATATTTTTATTGTTGTTTATATCTTACATTTTGTATTCCCCTTGGGTAACCCACCACCAATTCACCCGTGGTCCCTTGTGTCCTTTTCTACTCCATTTTGTGGCCTTATCCTCCCCCTCCCCTCCCCCCTGGCTGTTTTTACATTTTTAAATGTTAACAACAAAAAAGAATATTTGGTGACACAGGAGAAGTGGATGAAACCCAAAGTTCAGCATGTGTAAATAGAGTTTCATTGACTCACAGACTTGGCTAGTCGTTTACATCTTGCTTGTGGCTGCCTCAGTGTACCAGTGGCCTGGATGAGTAGTTACCACAGTGTGGCCTACAAAGTTGACCATACTCAGCACTGATGCTGTCGTGACTTGTTTTATTGTCTTCTTCCCACGTAGAAGTTTCTTCCTCTTGGGGGTCAGCCTGCTGAGCGTTCCCTGGGGTTGAGTGTGTTTGAGATTCCTGGAGCTTGCCACAAGTCCTTAGCTTGTCACAAGTTAAAATCTCAGTGAGCTGTCCTCTTTTGCTTACCGTCTTGCAACAAGTCAGCAGTGAGACTTGGGGAGAATTTTCCTGCCCAGCTTTGAATCTGAGGAGCAGAGCAGCTTCTCAATGTGTACTTGTGACAACACGATCAACCACTTACCTCCTATTTTCCATTCTCTTCAGACCATATCTATTTTACTTGCATGTGTACATTTAAATTTTTTAATTTGATCCCCTCAGCATTCCTCCACATCTATAATTTATGGGGCTAGGATGAGATAGGCTCAGGGTAGACAGAGGGGTCCTCGGGGACTAACTAGATTACTCATTCATCCATTTATTCATTTATGTCTCCAAGAAATATTTATTGAATAAGATCCACTGTAGCCTTCAGGGAGCTCAAAGTCCAGCGGGAGAGTAAAACATGTCACCAGATAAATTCCAAACAGATGTTAGAACACAAAAATGCATGTGTGTACACAGGGCAGAGGTAGCACAGGTGAGGACTTGGTTTGCTCTGCAGAGATTGGGGTTAGAGGCATGTGGTCAGGGAAGGCTTTGAGGGGTCACACTTGACCTGGAGGATAATACTGTTTGTCTGGGCTCTCAAAGAAGATTGTTAGTTCAGGCAAAAAGACACTGAGTGTGCAATGGGATGGAGACATAAACCAGTTCCAAGCATTTGGAAAACTCAAATTAGTTCATTATTGCAGAAGAATAAATTTTAAAATGAGTGAGAGGGAAGAAGGTGTAGCTAGACAAGGAGGAGGGAACTCATACAGACATGTCAAGGGCCAGTTTCGAGTTCAGATGACCTCAAAACGTTTCTCAAGTTGGAGGAATACCTGGATTCTGTTTGTAACTAGGTCTGTAAGGCTAGCTGAGTAAATGTATTGCACCCTAGGGAGATATACTTTCTTTGTAGGGTAAGTACATTGGCTGTGTTTGTAAATAATGATTTTTGAGTTTGAGGATTGTCCACATTCATTCCTTTCTTAAATTATTCATTCCAGCTAATCACATCAGCCCACTGCCTATTTTTGTAGGGTCCCTTAGCCAAATGGGTTTTTCACAGCTAATGATTATTATGGCCCATTTTGTGCAGGAGACTATTATAGGAACTGAGGATAGGACAGTGAGCTAAACATTGTGGCGTTCACATTCTATTGCTTTATTATCTATTTATTCATTGTTTGGCTCCATGGAAGGGTTGAGAACTGAAGTGCCTGTCTTTTGAGCTTATCTGACTTCAGTTCAGTCACTTCATTCTGTTCTTTGTGGGGTCATTTTCTACTCTTCATTTCCTTATCCTTTATCAGGTATGATCATATAGGCGTGGCCATCTTTGGTGAAAACAGCAGCAGAAGAGTAAATCAGATGCTGTGTGGATGGAAGTTGAATTCCATGGAAAACATTAGATGTAAACTAGCCACAATTTATTCAATCCATGGTTCCCAAACATTTCTGGTTGTGGCTCACACCAAGACCAGTTTAGATCAAATCATAAGTTACACATAATTATGGAAGTGATGGCCCGATACATGCTCTTCTGCCCTGCTTTGGTCAAAAATGATACTTCAATAAAAATTAAAATGGAAAGAAGTGCTGGGTAAATGCCTGCAAAATTGATTTCACAACCCACTGCCCCTAAATCATGGTCTCCAGCTTGAGAAACACCGCATTAAGGTGAACACTCCTTGTTGGCTGATACAGGATTTTTAAAACTTTCTTGATTTCTTACAAGGCTTAGTAAATACTCATTGATGGATTGTTCCAGCTCTTACTTGACCTTTTGAAACCCAAGCACTGTGCCAAAACCGAGACATAGATAATCCCATCTTTGTATCACCAGAGAAGCCGGGTCATACGTGCCCGGGGCACACTCTGCCTCAGGAGGTGTCCCAGGCTGCCCTATCAGAACTGCTCCAGTTGAGCATTAAATGGAGTCAGATGTAGTAGGAGCTAAACAGCCCCCCCTTTTATTCTCTTCTTCCCAGAAGGGAATCACTGTCACCTCTGAGTAAATAAATGACCATCATAACTTAATACCTTTCCCAGAGAGGATCACAGGTCTGAGCTTGTGTGGTTGGCTCTGGTTGGGGTTCATGGGCTCTTTCAGTGATATCTGATGTGCACAAGAAGGTGGGAAAATTTAGAGATGTCTGTCTTCTCTATTCTAATGGTGTACAGGAGATTTAGTCAGAAAATCCAGGCTAGGGAGGAAAGAATGCTTGTCAGATACACATTTTTCTGGGGCTTGCCAATTCCAACATGTTATAGCATTTTGTTGTTTGCTTTCTTAGAGGACACTGCACCTTGTTCTGCTGTTTGCTGCTGAACTGATCTCACTCACAATGGCTGGAATCTGGTGGGATGATGGATGAGTTCCTGTGCTTAGCTTTCCAGGGGAGCTGTGTTCTTCTTTGCTTTCAATTGGAACAGTCCCTTGGGCAGAGCAGCCTCTGTAGACAGATTCTCTTATAGATTCAGCCTTAGGGCTTCTTGGAGTGTTTTCCAGAGGTTTTTTTTTTTCTTTCTTTTTTTTTTTTTTTGTTAGCTTCAATTCTTAGGCCTGAGACCTTATTAATCATATTTGGTTTATTTATTCAGCCTGTCAGAGTGAGCCCTTGGGTTAGACAATGAAAAGGTGAGAGCTTCTGTAAAGACTGGGTGACAAAGGATCTGCTCCCAAGAGGAGATGGGGCTGGATCTATGTTTAAAAGCAAATAGGGGAGACAGGAAAGGGAGGGGGAGCTCAGGGGTGCAGCCCTGGAGAAGAGATAGCAAGGGGAGCAGCAGAAGTGATGGTGGCTTGAATGTGAAGGATGACAGCCGCCTGGAGAGAGCACAGGTGTGTGCACCGACACGTGCTCAGAGAGTGCTGTGTGAATGCCAGTCCGTTGTCACTGCCATTTTGGTTCATATGTCTCTGGACCTTCACAATCAGCAAATGTCGCAATTTCAGCCTAATATCAGCACCTAATGGCTTTTTTTTAAAAATAAGAATGTTTATTGTAACTTTATTTAAGGAAATAGAAAAACAGTCAAATGGATCATAATAAACTATAGTAAAATTATACTCTATTTAATGCTGTATATTTATAATACTATTTTTCCCAGTTTCATTGAGAAGTCATTGGTGTACATCACTGTATAAGCTTAAGCACAATGTGATGGTTTAAATGTGTGCATTGTAAAATGTTTAGCACCATAGGATCAGCTGATATCCATATTCTCACAGAGATACAATAAAAAGAATAGAAAGATGAAAACAAAAATAATGTAGCCTGGTGATGAGAACTCTTAAGGTTTACTCTCTTAACAGCTTCCCTATATGTCATACAGCAGTGTTAGCTATAGATACTATGTTGTATATTATATCTCTATGACTTATTTTTAACTGCAAGTGTGTACCTTTTGATCAGCATCTTCCATCCCGACCTGCCCACCACCGCCTCTGGCAACCAAAAGTCTGATCTTTTTTCCTGTAAGTTTGACTTTTTAAAAAAGATTCCACCTCCAAGTGAGATCATAGAGTATTTGTCTTTCTTTCTCACTTATTTCACTTAGTATAATGCCCTCAAGGCCATTCATGTTGTCACAAAGAGTTGTTTTGTTATTATGGTTGAAAAATAATTCTCTCCCCACCCGGCTTTCCCTGTCTCTCTCTTGCTCTCTCACACACACTCACTCACACAAATTTCCTCTCCTTTTTTCCACCAGTGGACACTTAGGTTGTTTCAGTGTCTTGGCTGTTATAAATAATGCTGCTGTAAACATGGGGGTGCAGATATCTGTTTGAATTAGTATTTCCACATCGTGAATACTCAATTTTCATAGTGCCATTTATTATAGAGCCTTTTTTCCCTCTTGAGTATTACTGGCTCCCTTGTCAAATATTAGCTGTCGCTATATGCTTGAGTTCATTTTCTGGACTCTCAGCTCTGTCCCATTGGTCTGTTTGTCTCGGCATCTAAATTCTTGACAGCCTCTGTACCCATCATGATCTGCTTCCAGACAAGTGCATGGTTATACTTCCCTTTGGTCTTAAGACCATAGAGAGTGGTATTAATGGAATAGTCTTTTCCCCAAGAATGTGATAAACCTCGTTAAAGAATCAGATTGTTGATTACTTCTGTTGCTTTAGTACCATAAGCCTGTTCTAACTTTTCTCTCAGGGCACAAGTTAGTCATGTATTAGGTAAATTGATAGATATTCTTTAGGATTAGCTTCAGCTCATGAATCAGAAACCCCAAGTGGCTCAGGTAGAAGTTTCTCTCTCATGTGAAAGCAAAGTAGGAAGTCGAGGCACTCAGGGGGGTCCAGTTCTTCCATCTGGTTCTTCATCATGTATGACCTTTACAACTAAGTTCAGCTCATAGGCTAAGATGTCTGCCCCAGCTCCAGCCATCATGTCTACACTCCAGCCAGACAGAGGAGTAAAGTAAAAATGTACGTCTTCCCTTTATGAAGCAGTTCTCAGACTGTACACACGGCTTCTACTTCTAGCCCATGCCCAGAACTTACTCACGGGTCTATACTTGTATCAAGGCAGGTAGGTGGTAACGTGGGCTTTATTCTGGGCAATCATGTGCCCAGTTATCTAATTCTCTTAGGAAAAAGAGAGAACCAACACTGAGTTCTTTTGCAGTGGTGCTGGCTCTTTTTCTCTTTAGATTGTAACCCTCTACAGTCTAGGCGCTTCCCTTCCTCATCCTGTTGCAGGATATAAAAAAAAAAAATCTGATGATCAGCAATTTGAATTCTGAGCAGACCTTTGGTCTTTAGTCATCCCCAGATAATTGTTTAGTGCTCCAAATGATCTAAGGCATCAGACTAGGGTCCAAGAAGGGCAAATCTCGTCTGACAATAACCTTTATTGAGGCTGAAGAGAGATTAGCTATTCTAGGAAAAACCCTGAAACTAGAGAGAGAAAGAGAAAAGCAGTTGTGAGGTGAAGGAAGCCCTTTCCCTCTGTTAGGCACTCGCACTGCCTGCCCACAGCCACACCAGACTCTAGGTACCTGCCTGAGGGCCTGCACTCTCCTCCTTGACAGTCAGCAAAAGTTTGGTGACAGAATGCCCAGGTTCAAAGCCTGGCTCTGCTTTGAGTGACTAAGAACGTCTTGTTTGCTAGACTGCGATTCCTTACCTGTAAGAAGCTGTCATTGAAAGTGCCCTGAAGAATTGTCAGGCAGCAGCTCCTAGCACGGGGCTTGGCGCTTGTGAGGGCAGTACAAATTTCAGCCATGGTTAATGTCCACAAGGAAATCGACAAGCTACTCGTTTCTTCATATAAGATGCATTTACTGGAGTCCTCGGTTAGGTACTGAGTACCTCCTGTTTGTCTAGTTGCTGTTACAAAGCACAGAGTAATTATGTAGAATAAAATAGAAAAGAATAGAATTGGGTTCTGTTTAACCCAGGGAGAGTATAAGACACCATTGGTGATGTTGTCTGTAGCTGAGGTGCGACGCTTTGGGGGAGGAGTGTAGGAAAGCTGAGTCAGCCCTGATGCCATCAGCGCCTTATGTATTTCTAGCACTCAGCACAGGGCAGATGCTCAGAAATATTTGTTGTAGAGAACCGTGCAGAAAGTGAATAATGACAGTGGCGTCTTTGGACACCTGGCATAAGTTTGAAGAAGAGTTGTGTATCTGTTGACTCATGAAGACTCGAATCCAAATGGTATTTACCAAACACTCGGTAGAAAAGCCCTTGCCAAGCCAGCCCCCGAGTCTGGAACTTTCTTCCTGCCTGACGCCTTCTCCTGGGGCAGCCTCCAGCGGGAAGGTGGCATATGTTCCAAAGCGACATCAGGCGCGCTGGAAACTGGGCAGAAGGCAGAGCTGTGCTTCCCTCTTGGAAACTCGGGGGATTTTTGACTGACAGAAAATAAGCTCTGGAGAAAGAACAGAAGGGAAAACCTGCAATGAGAGAGCTGGCTCTAATTTGCTTTTTTTTTTTTTTTTTTAGTTTTCCATGATCTGTTTCCTTCCTGTGACTTTGTTCCTCCTCTACTCCTCCCTTGCAAGGGGCTGAATGTGGAAGGGAGGCAATCTGAGGCACCCAGGAAAGAACAAGGGTTTGAGGGGACAGGGGATGAAGTGAAGCAGATTCACCTGTCCCAGAGTACAAGGATCTTACCCAAGTAGTGAAAATGCCACGAAACACATGGGAGTAACTGCAGGAAGAACCCTGCCCGGTCAGGGAAGAGGACCTTAGCCTGCCCGACTACTGAGTGGAGTTTGTGAGTCTTAGGACCCTAGTGAAATGTAACGTACTACCTGCCCGTCAGTGTCTGGTGAGATGGTCTTAACCTTGTCTAGTTCAGACTTCTTTGAGGAGCTGGTACAAGTAATGTAATCTCCCCAGAAAACTGCATTTATAGACACACTATGGTTTCATTCATTGTCTGCAGCCCCCACAGCACACCAGGGGAATAATGCCTGCCCAGGGTCAGAGGTCATTGTTCCCCATGTGCAGCATCTCCCTGTCCTCCCACTGGGGCAGTGCTGGGTCAGCCCTGTCATGTTCGCCCGCTTCCCCCTTCCCCCCTTCTGTCAGGCTGCTCACTATTGGCAATCTGTACTTCAGAGCTGGTAACACCAAGAGTTAAACTACAGGATCGTTCTCATTTAGTTCTGCCTTGTTTAGATTTAGGGGCAAGAAACAAAGCAGGGGAGAGGGAGCTGCTGCTCCTATTGTGCACTTGACTTACATTGTTACTCACCTTAATTCTTCCCACCAATTTAAGAGGTGACTGAGGCTATAAGAAAAGGATCCAGGAAGGTAAGTGTTTGCACAGTCACGCAGCTAGTTAGCAGCTGAACAGGATTCAAACTCCTGTGTCTGACTCCAGACTCTGGTTCTTTCTGTTGTCTCAAAGGCCTTTCTCTGGTTTCCCCCCATTGGACTAGGGAACAGTCCTGACCCTGAAGTGACTTCTGCAGACATTTAAGCTCACCCATTTCATGTATTTCTTTTTTTTTTTTTTTTAGTGTTACTCTCAAAAGGTCATGATTTTGAAATCCTCACAGACATTTCATTGCCGTCCCCTGTGTCCCAGTCAGACATGTGAAATACTGCGGTCATCTCTGTGTTGTTTCCCACTATAAAAACTCATTCCCAGGGGAGACAGAAAACTGGAGCGTGGTTAGGAAAAAACCAATTTCAATTACTCTTTTTCCAGTTGCCTATGTTTCTTTTTGTGTCATTGTTTCTGTAACTGAAATAACCTGATATATTTGGAGCTGTTTTCTTTTGTATGTAAAACATCTGCCAACAGGTCCTGGGATTTGTCAGGATATCCGGCATGTTTTCACACATTTCAGGCTGACATGTTAACACAGAAGTAAAATTATGACACAATGAAGGCACTAAAATGAACAGTAAGTTGGTCCTGGCTGGTTCTATTCCTGATTTTAAAGACCTCCAGTCTTTTTATGAACTATGCTCATACCCAACAATCTTCACATTCGTGAAATTCTTAAGATTAGCCAATTAGCTAATATTTTTATTAAATCTTTGGCTATAAAAAGAGTTATTTGATAGCTCACTCTTAATGAGTTGACCAGGCCTTGATTTCATGTCTTTTAAGTAATGAATATGATTTGGTCAAACTCTCTACCAAGTCATGTAATATTACTTGGCAATGGTACCATGTGAGAGACATTGACCTTGCTACAGTGTCTCATTTATTTAGAGGTAGCTGATATTTGGACAGAATTGATCGACTCCTACCATTTATTAGGTACTAATAACCTTCACTATAAAATAAAAGCTTTCTTCACATGTGGCTTAAAAGCTATGAATTGGTTGGGCTGGACAGAAGTGGAATTTACTTATTCAATGGGACATCTTTCCCACTGGAATGGAGAGATTAGAAAATGTAGGCATATTTAGAAAATGGAGTCGAAAGTTGAGCCTTTATTTCTATGTACACGTGTATGGGTGAACAAACACACACACCTTGGAGCCCTCATTTCTCTCTAAATAGGATGCAAAGTGTTCTGCTAAGGTGGTAGTTCAGAGAATTTAAGGAGAGTGTTGAAGCTAGATGTTATTGTAAGGAATAAGAAAGAGTTGGCTTGAGACACATGAAGGAATCACCCAGCATAACTGAAGTTAGAGATGCTGAATTTGTAGAGGAAGTAGTCACATCTCTGGGGTAAGAGAAGAAAAGACATTTTACATAGATCAAGTGCTGGTATATTATTGGACATATTTATTAAAAGGACAAGAAGGCAGTGGGATTGAGGGCATGGACAAGTAGACAGTTGAAGCTATGGGTCATTGATTCATGCATCTATTAAATAAGTATGTATTAAGCAACGTGTGAGGCCATGTAGCTGGAGAGGGAAGGAGGTAAAGACAGGAGTAAATTGAAATTTTGGGGGATCAGGAGATTGGAGGCCTTTGGAGATCAAAGACCAGTCGCTTAACTGAGGCCTTGAAAAAATCTGGAAGGATAATGGAAACCAGTGTTTAAATAGCTCCATTTTGGGGCCTGATAATAGATTTGCCTGGGCGCCAGGTAGTGGCCATTGTCCATGGAGACTAGGTTCACCTTACTTCTGAGTCAGGCCACTGAACATGCGTTCCATAGGACCATCAGCTTTCCCTTAGCCATGGTGACCAGCTATGAATGGTCTTATTCTGAGTCATAGTCTGTTCCAATCAAACAGAGGGCTTTAGCCATTCTATGCCTTAGTTAGTTCCTTGACAGTCTGTTGAAGCTTATGGATGCCTTAAATTCATAAAACAAGATGCTCTGGATACAAAGAAATCCAATTCAGAGATTAGCAGAATATGGAAAACAAATCCATGGTATAAAAATACATGTTCTGTTATTAACACAATATAAAATAAGAACTAGCAGCACATCTAATAGCAATTATAACTTCAAAATGGTGAGCATAAATAATAGATTGACATAACACCTGTGTTTTTTCTACTGATGACAAAATGTCAGGTACACTAATACTGCTGTGGCTTACTATGTATGTAATAGTGGCAAACCCTGTGTATCAGACAGAGATCAGTGAAAATAAATATGTAATATTTTCCCACCTCAATCCACATAGTGTCTGAATTCCACTCACAGACCCTTCAGGAGGTAGGGACCTGAGATTTAGAACCTCTGCATAAAGGAAGCACACAGAGGGCCTAATTTTTGAAATCGTATTTCCCATCCTACACTATCTGGGACACAGTGTAACTAATTAATTAGAAAAAAATGAAGTGGTTGCTTCATTTATGAGTGACCCCATACATGAAGGGTTGTGAGTACTGTTTGCTTGTCAGAGGTTTTAAACTGATTTGTGGCCCTCACAGTTCAGTCAGATTTGGACCAGGGCCTGGGACAGACACACGTCATTGGTGTTCTCACTGAAGCCGTGGACTTGCAGGCCCTGCTGTGCGCCACATCTCCTCCTAGAACAGGGTTTCTCAACCCTAGCCCTACTGACAGCGGCGTGGAGCATTTTGTGTTACGGGGAGCTGTCTTTGGCATTTAACAACATCCCTGACTTCTAGTCACTCATGGCAGTAGTGGCGTTAATTCCCCAAGCCATGACAACCAAAAATATTTCCAAATACTGTTAAATGTTCCATTGGTTGGAGAATTATTGCTTTAGAACATGGTTTCAGCTCTTAACCATTGTCAGTTGCACAGGATAACTATTTTACTGCACATATTGACGGGACTCCCCTCCCCTTACTGTAGTAGTAGCCTCTTACTGATAACAGATACTGATAACTCTTACTTCACAAATTGAGGGGAGCTCTTATTCCAAACAGGGGAAGAGAAAGTTTTCCATTGTTCACAATATTCATTAACAGAAACTAGGTAGTACTTTCCCTTCAAATAATATCTGATCTTATTCACCACTCTGCACATTGCTTTCATGAAATATAAGCTTTTTGAGGGCACCTTGCAAATAGATGAGCTCTTGTCACTAAATAGAAAAGAAACTGAAAGGGGCCTCCCTGGTGGCACACGGGGTTAAGTCTCAGTTTATGAAGCTATCCATAGCCACAGTTTGATCCATAGCGCGAGTTTGATCCCCGGCCAAGGAGCTTCCCACATGGTGCAGCAGGCCTCGCCTGTCTCGCCCGCTGCCCCCTTCAGCAGTGTATTTCAGTCAGTCTGCCTGTTCTGCTCCCCACTCTGTCTCTGGTGAATCCTCTCACCACCCCACACCTCTGGCCTACACCCCAACTCTTGCATGCATAAATCAATAAATCTTAAAAAAGAAATGAAAATAAACTGAAAAATGTGAAACCGTCTCACAAACTTTATAGTCCCCTCTCCTGGATGACTTCTAAAAAAGACTGGAGACCTATTTGATGAAGATGACTTGACTGGAGTTTTGCCTGGAGCATGGGATTAGTGGCATCTAGAAGTCTGGTCCAGCTGCAATTATGGAAAACTAAGGAACTCCTCATCAAAATTTGCTCCCAATTTGGCATTCCCATTGTAATATAGACATGTGAATAGTAATTATATTTGAAAATGAAGTATAGCTATTAATCATCTTCCCCATTTTTACATTAGCCAGACTACTTTCTAATGCTCTTCACCTTTATTCATTGCAAGAGAAATCTCAGATCAGGAGCAGAGCATTCTTTTCTCATTCTGCTTTTTCTCTTATTGTTCCCTACCGAATATACCCCCTTTCACTTTGACTTTTGAGCTTGCTGTTTGTCAAGCATTTTATAGTTTTCAGAGACCTTCTATAAACATTTTCATGTTTGATAGCCCCCCAAATTCCATCAGACTAAAATGATTATGCCCATTTTATACATAAGAAACAGCCTCAAGAGGTAAAGGTTCCCATTTCAGGATCAAACGGTATTTGACTGTTTAATGGGGTCAATCTGGAAGCGTGTTGGTTTTATGGACCAGTGAAGAAGGGGTGAAACCAGTACTGGGGCACCATGAGGGGTGTTCAGTGATATTTGGTTGACAGTGGTAGAGACAATCTGTGGCAGAGAAGGGTAGAGTGAAGGGTAGAGTGACTTCCAATCCCCAGAGACTCTGACCAGCATCTGGGTGAGAGTGTCACTGCAGAGACAAGGACTACTTCGCAGGGAAATGATGGTGCAGCTGAAACCGAGGCAGCTGCCTCCCCTAATGCTCTTACAAGCTGTTTCTGTAAAAGTCCTTATCGGAGCCCCTTGCAGCTCCTGAGAGAAGGCGGCCCTTGCATGTCACTTTTAGTGACTTAAGAAGTGGCTAAGGCAGGTTGACTAGTTTGTCTAACATGACAGCACAAAAATAAAACTTAGAAGAAGGCAGTGGGCCTGTTTAGGCAATATTCGCCTGTTGAACTTAAGAGTCATCATTTATTCTGATGGTCTCAGTTAACCAGATCCTCAACTTTCAGTGGACTCTAAGTCAGCGTTCCCCAGAGATATATATGTACAAATACAGAAAGATTTCTTCGGAGGAATTGGCTCACACTGTCTGCTGTCTGCAAGCTGGAAGTCAAGCGGAGCCTGTGGTGTATCTTTGGTCTAAACATGAAGGTCTGAAAGTTAAGGAGGGGCTAATGGCATAGTCCCAGTCTGAGGTCCAAGAGCCAGCAGTGCTGGCGTCTGCAGGCAGAAGATAGTCAAATTCATGTAGAGCAAGAATTCACCCTTCCTCTCCCTTTTTGTTCTTCAGATTCTCAAGGTGTCTGATGATGCTCCCCCGACCTTCACCCCTGCCCCACTGGTGAGGGAGATATCCTTTACTCAGTCTACCAATTTAAATGCTGATCTCTTCCAGAAATATCCTCATAGATATACCCCAAAATGTTAACTATCTGTGCATCCCTTAGCCAAGTTAAGTTGACACATACAAGTAACCATCGTTCACCTCTAGCTGAGATCAACCAAGTGCCCCAAAGCTTCCCTCTGGGGCAGGTGTTTGAGGGGCATCTTTAACAAAGGTGATCCTATGACAGAGACTTATCTGTCCCCCTTTCTTTGGTTGTTGGGAAACAGAGATGGCTTCAGTGGAACAAGAATCCCTTGCCACATCAGAACCAGTTGTGGAAAGAGGACAGATGTTCACAATTGCTGCTCTGGGAATGGGATGGCAGTCAGAGAACAGAATACCTAGATCACTTCATATTCCACCCCAGCGGGGTCACCTACATGCACAATCCCTTCCTTCAGGAGGTAGTGCGGGCATCCTGGCAGATTAGTTAACTTGGGTGAAAGTTAAGACTCAGCTGTTGGCATAAATGATGTACACTCACTCCTAAAAGGGTTCCCAGAAGGAGATTATTTGACCTCCTTTATTGTGGAGACCTCTTTCTCTTTGATGGCTAAGGCCATCCTGCAAGGGACAGGAAGATGGACCACTTAATAAACGATTGCTTCACTTCTTCAACTCAGGGATGTGTCCTGCTGTGGTTATCAAGTGGTCATTCCTGAAAGGACTAGAGGGAGATTTTAGTGGTAAACTGCTGAGAAAAGATTATCACTTCATATTTTCTCTTTCCTTCTGTTGTATTCTTTATTGTACTTTCTCCTGCGCCTCCTTTCTGAATTTTGTCTTCCCAAGATTCTGACTTTTCAAGATGGCTAAGAAAAATGTTTCGGTTTGCTGTGAGCCAGGGTTGGGAATAGTCCCCTGTGGTATTGTTGGGGTGACCGCCTATGCCTTGGGCCATAGTTGTCCTAAGTACCTCCTCCAAGCTGTGTGTCTGTATTACATTTTATTTGGACAGAGTTGCGATGCCATTTGCTGGGCTGTGTTTGAACACGCTGAGACCTTGGGTGTGCACACCTGCATTCCTTGACTTGGCCCACCTGCCTCAGCAGGCCTGAGGGTAGGGAAACAAAGTGTGATTTTTATTTTTTCAACTTGATGATTTGGCAGTGTTCATCTTTCAGAAGTAGGGTGCTCTCTGAAGTCCCATTCCAAGTTAGTTGCTTTTCTGGATTTTGCCTACAGTTTGAGATTGATAGAACCTATCCATCTCATTAGTGCTTTTTGAATGCAAATTGAATTTCACTTGAAATGGAATTGAGAAAAGTCTCTGTTCTGGAGGATTCTAATAGGATCTGTGGGATTCTGATGTATTTCAAATTGACTTTGATGGGTTCCACAAATTCCTCTGGCAAAGAGATTGCTTCTGTTTGGAGTGTTTTGGAACAAAGAGTATGTATTAGAGAATTCACTTCTAAAATTTCATGTTCTGTTCTTTATGTGGTAATAATCATCTTTAGAATACAGTTTTACTGAACCGAAAAGAGCTCTTTTTGTCATTTTAATGCATAAATGACCCAGTTTTTCGTAAGAAATCAATGGCTTGTTTTTAGAAAGAAATATTACAGCATGAGAGACTTGGGAGCCACACCCTACCAAATGTGATATATGGATCTTATTTGGATCATGATTTGAGCAAACCAAATTTAAGAAACATGTCTCCTGCAAGGCATTTGTACCGGGTGTTAGCTAATAATAAGAAATTATTGCATTAAGTATAAAAAGGCTATGGTGGTTGTGGTCTTTCAAAAGGCCCTTATAGCTAGAGAAGATTCTGAAATTATTTAGAGGTTAGATGATCTGGTAACTGGGATTTCTTTAAAATGTTCTCTCAAAAACAGTTGGGAAGGGCTTATGAATAGAGGAAACAAGATTGGAAGACACTGGGCATTGCTGAGGGTGAGCAGGGTAGGTCTGTGGAGGGGTCACTAGGCTAATCTTTCTACTTTTATGTATGTTTGGAAATTTCCATAATCAAAAGGTTTCGTTTTGTTTTTTTTTTTAAGAAAATTCCTCTTCTGGGTGGAGATTGGAAAATAGGAGTTGGCAAATATCATGTCAGTTGATAAAAAGAAGAATGGATATTGTTGTGTCTTTCTTTGATCACAATATTCTCGCTGAAAATCTGAAAATACTTTTTTTAAAACTGGAAGTTGTTTTGGGGAAGTGGTTGTTTTATTTATCTAATGACTGGAGTGCTAAATAAACGCTCCCTGAGTTTAATTTCATGCATTTTTTTGTTTGTAGGAGCATAAACTTTATAATATCTTCATAATGAGTTGACCCTTGATGGAATGTCCTGTTATCTTGCATAACACTCCATGGCCTGAAGTCTACTTTTCTGGTGTCATCATCGCCATACCAGCATTTTTTTGGTGTGTGTGCATTTTGCTTAGTTTTTAAATTGTAACTTTAGGATTCTCTCCATCATGTGTCACCATCATAGTGCACCTGCTGTTATTTTTTGTAGTTGATGGGTTGGGGTGGGGGTGTCCTTGGTTTCACTCTGTGAAAGGTTTCACCAGAGCTTCCCTTTCAGCAGCACGCTGAGAGTTTCCCAGGCGAGTTTCTCCACGAGACAGAGACGTTAGTTATATATAAAATAACAGGTTTATTAGGGAAAGGGACATAAGGATAAAGGACACTTGCATAGACACAAGTGGGCAGGAAGAGCTGCCCGTTGTGGGGGCAGGTTAGGTTTTTATCATCCTCTTTCAGTGGGGAGGGGCTTATCTTCCTGGATGGCTTATCTGTTGCTGATTTTGAATAACCAGAGCCTGAAAGGGAACCTGAGTTTCCACAATGGGCTCAATCTCCATATCTTCACCTTCCACTCAGCCTTAGGCACTGGTGCCTAAGGATTTTTGGTTATAACTGGGTTAATGGTTATGTTGATTTCCTCTACCCCCACTTCTTTGTGTGAGTCAGGTTCTAGTATTGTGATGCTTTTTTAATGTCTTATTTCCTCCATCACACCCACCACCAAATCACCAGTAGTCAACCACCATATTCCATTGTGCTTCCTTCCCTCTTTGTTCCTACCCTCCCCTCTTTGGGTGCTTTAGTTCTATAGTCAGTTTTCAAAGGTTAGCTTTTAAGGTTGTTTTTCTCTGGTTCTTAGTTTGCAACCAGAGTTAGATCCACTTACTGGTGGCACCATTCAATATTTAGCTTTCTCCCTCTGACTTATTTCTCTTAGCCTTATCCCTTCCAGCTCCATTCATATTGCTGCAAATGGCATGAGTTTCTCTTTTTCGATTGGTAAGTTGTATCTATATATAATGAAATACATACCAGCTTTGTTATGCATAGTGTTTCCATGGCATATCTGTGCAACTTTTCATCCTTTTTACTTTTTACCTATCTGTGTCTGTGTTTTTAAAGTCCATTTCTTGTAAGCGGCATATAGGTAGGCTTTGCTTTTGTGTCCAATACAGTCATCTCTGTCCTTTCAATTCTTTTAAAAAAAAATTTATTTATGCATACAAGAACTGGGGTATAGACCAGAGGTGTGGGGGTGGTGAGAGTGTTAGGAACTGACTTGAGAAAGCCAAGGCATACTCAGGAACACAGTGAAATACAGGTTTATTATGCTGGCGGTCCCAGGCAGAGTTCATCTCCAAAAGAACCTGGGCCTGGAACAAAGGAAACCAGGAATTTTTATACATAGTTGATCAAAGAAGGGGGTGTCTCTGAAAAGGGGAGGGATTCGGCCTTGGGAAGAGCACTTACTACCCTTTCTTGCAACAGCCTCCTTCCATCCAGGTGCCAGAGGCTTCTAAGATAAACTAAGACAAACACTGTCAATTAGGATTTAGGATAGGGACCATTTGTCCCCTGTAATGAATCTTGATTGGTTTGCTTATAGAAGAGAACCCCCATCTTTCCCTAACAGGCTCTTGTCAGTAATTCATATTCGGGCCTTTTGATATGGAGACTAAGTTTTAGTCAGGGCAAAGGTGTCTTGCCAGTTGGAGGGGGTGCTTAATTGCTTTTGTAGTCAAGGCTTCTCACAGCCAGGCTTTTCTGCTTGTTTGCTCTTTCCTGGTACAAGAGGATTCACCAGAGACAGAGTGGGGAGCAGAACAGGCGGATCTACTGAAGTACACTGCTGAAGAGAGCAGTGGGCGAGGCAGGAGAGGTCTGCTGCACCATGTGGGAAGCTCCCTGGCCAGGGATCGAACTCTTGCTGCAGTGGCTGCAGACAGCTTCATAGTGCTGAGACTTAACCCCGTTGCGCCACCAGGGAGGCCCCTGTCTGTTTAGTTCTTAATGGTTGGGCTCAAGTCTACCATCTTGCTATCTGTCGTTTTCTATATTTTGTTAGTGGACATTTGTTCCTACTGTAAGAGGGTGGTCCTCAGGAAAGGGGAGTGTCCCAGGACCCCACCCCCACCTCAAGCCAGAGAGATCCAAGACACCTAGGCCTATGAATCCCATAGTCCCATCATCACCGAAGGCAGGATGCTGAGGACTGAAGGTGAAGTTAAGCAATGGTTTTTGGTATTTAAAAACCAGGCATGTGAGCTTTAGGGGGGCTATTGCTCGTGGTTGTGGGTCACCAGGTTTTTGAGTGCGCCATTGAGATTCCAGCTCAGCGGAAGTGGTAGGACACATTCACCAATTTATTCTTTATATTTTTCCTTTCCCTTTTTGTAAATAAACCCTCTTTATTAATTTTATTTTGTGTGTCTGCAGTTGAGTCTTAGAAGTCCCTTAAGCGCACAGGTGAGAACCCACAGACAGGCACCCCATTTATATCGGGGCTGCCCTGTAACACTACCATAATGAAAAACAGGATGTATAGCAAAGAAAGTAGGTGATTGTAGTATTACAGGTGGAGAATTCCAGGAGGGACCATTCATAGCACATCACACTGAAGCACAAGTCCAGTGTCACAAACACGGCTTCCTAGGGAGGCCTCGCAGCAGTCCTGCCTACCTTTCACTCAGACCACTGTTGTCTGACACCCTTAGGTTCCATTCAGCCACAGTTCTTGCCTGCCTGAACAATAATGTGTTAATGGTTTTAAATATATGGCTTTAGAGTCCCATCCAGTGGAGCTGAAGGTTATGTTAACTTTCTTGGGCTCAAAATTTGATGCTCACTAGTGGTGACCCATGACCCAGTGCGTAGAGCACCAGCCAGTTATCACTGAGTCATAGTTGTCGCATCCCACCTGTGCTCCCCACTCCACAGCATGGGTTGCTGCTCGTTTGGGTTGCTGCTCCTGTTTCCACACTACCCAGTCCCCGCTCAGGGCTGGAGCACTGTCCAGCACTCCACGTGCCCAGCTGCTGTCATCTGCCCTTCTCTGCTCCCATCCATATTAAGGACCCTGTTCATGGCCTCACCTGTGGACAGTGCTGTCTGGCTTCTGTTGATTGCCAGGTACTGGTTGGGCCCTCACCAACTTATCTGGGAGGTGTATTTGCCATGGAGGGCACTACTTCTGTGCCTTTTGGGCACAGCCCCTTAACAACCCACGGCATTTGTAGATGTCCCCTTTGTAGCTCAATAAGGCTCCAAGGCCTGACCCACGCTATTTCTGGCTTTGTGGGGGTTCTTGGCTCTTTCCCTCCCTGTTCCTCTTTGCCTCATACATAAGGTTTGGGCTTTAATTGCCCTGGTCAGATGATCCCTAAGCACAGTGCTCAGCTCTGGGCACCACATTGGGATGATGGGAGGATTTCTTGAGCTACAGAGGCAGAGCATGAGGGGTCTTGAAAAATGAGGAAATGGTCCAGGAAGCCAGGGATGTTTACTCTGGAATAGAGAGGACTTAGAGAGGATATGGTGCTGTGGACAGACTTTGAGAAAGAGGAAATGGCTTTATTCTGTGTGACTCCAAAAGCAAGGGTTAAAAAATCATTTGTGTTATATTTTGTTATAAGGTACATAGATTAGGTATGTTTACCTGCAGGATAGGTAGTTGTGCTGGGAATAAAGGGTGGGGGGGAGTTAGATGCCAGCTGTGGTCAGAGTGCCTGACTGTGGAGGCCAGCTTGCCAGAGGAGCTGCAGAGCGTTTGCTTCACTGGGCAAGACCTCAGACATGTGATTCAATGGGTCTGGGATTTAAATTAGTCTTGATTAATAGTGGCTCACAAGGGATTTTAAAGAGGGAAAAGATTTTGATTTTTGACTAGGATCCATTGCCTATTGAATGTAAGCCAAAGAGGGAAAGGGTACAGTCCAGTCTGGGAATGTTACCTGCCCTCCCACTGGCTGGATCTCTGGGTCCCTCCAGGCATGTCTGCTGGCTTTGCTGCCCACTGTCCCCAGAACCCCCTTCCTTCCTGCCTGCCTCCTGATGGGGTCTGGTCTGACTTAGCTTTGTGGCTCCCCAGTCGGGCTCTCCTGGGACCATGTGCTTCATTTAAGTTCTTTCTGCCTCCCAAACCTGGCTTCCTCTCCTTCAGCTCACAAAACCTTCTGGAACTTCGAGCTAAATCCCCTACACCTGTGCTCAGTGCTGCCTGAGGGCTGCTCACCACTGTCATATCCAGGTATCACTTTCTAGAACTGCAATTCTGCCTGGAAAATTTCCAACTACTCTTACTTTGTTTTCTTCCATTCTTCCCCACTGTGTCTCAAATTCTTTAAGACTCCAGCTGACCACCTATTTTAGAGAATTTCTCACACACACATACACACACGATTGTGGCAGAAAAGTAGGCGTGGCCTGGGCACTTCACTTTGAAAGCCTCTATCTCACAATGACAGTTGGAGGAAGAAGGCAGGGATTTTTAGAGATCTGTGGAAAGTCAGGGAAATAGGTGTTAACTGAGGCCCCTTGTGGAGATCACACCTGGCTGTTCCACTTAGCCTGTTGTCAAATCATCAGGGTTTAGATATTCTTAGGCTGAGTGAAACTTGACAGATTGGCTGCCATGGCAACCCAGTTATAAATTCCATGTTGGCAACAGAGTCTCAGTTTGGAAGGCATTCTAGGATTTCCACTTCAACCCACAGGCGTGGGATTTCCTAAAACATAACAGAAGAATTTAACGAGCTTGTTTCTGCTCAAAAGTCTTTGCAGCCTCCTGATGCAATGCTTTTGTATCTGAAGTCAGAATTGGAAATATGGAATATCCAGGTCTTTTACTTCTTTATGGCTTTCTGGAAGATTAGGATGGGAGCTTAGATCTTCACCTCAATCAAGTGTTGCTTAAGGCAATGATACCAGATGCTGAAAACAAAAATTGAGGTTATAACAGTTCCATACTGAAACTAGTCTCCTTGAGGCACAAAACTGAGCCCACAAACCTAGTCCATTCCACCAGAGGGAGGAAATTCCACTCTGCTGATTTCACAGTGAAGTGCAGCCATGCGGTGGGGCTGAGCATGCTGAATTGAGGTGTGCTTCTACATGGCGGGGAGACTGAGTCCAAAGGCTGTATGCGCAGAGCAAGGCTACTGACCTGTAAAACTTAATAGACTAATGTTTATGGTGACTGCACAAGTCCCAAGCGTGAAGCAAGGCCGATAAGTAAGGGAGATGGGAAAGTGACACACTTGTTACCTTTAAAGAACTTATCGAGGGACCTCCCTGGTGGCGCAAGGGTTTAAGTCTCAGCCTGTGAAGCTATCGGCAGCCACTGCAGCACGAGTTCGATCCCTTGCCAGGGAGCTTCCCACATGACACAGCAGACCTCTCCTGCCTTGCCCATTGCTCCCCTCAGCAGTGTACTTCAATAGATCTGTCTGTTCTGCTCCCTGCTCTGTCTCTGGTGAATCTTCTCACGATCCCCCTGCACCTCTGGCCTGCACCCCAGCTCTTGTATGCATAAATAAATAAATCTTTTTTTTTAAAAAGAGCTTACCGAGTGTAGAGGTGGAGACAGGTGTACATGTGGCCGTGATGTATATCCCAAAGGGAAACCCATCAATATACCTTGTAACATAATTGGCTTTAATGCTTGTCTGTGCTGAACAGTTGCAAAAAGGGAGGTTCCAAGCACCATGGGAGTCCACAGGGGTGGATTACATGCATTGAGGGACCCAGGGAATTCTTTGTGAAGGTGGCATCAGGGATCAGCTGTGGAGAGGGTGCCATTTACATGAGTAGAGGTAGGCAGGGACAGGCCAGGTGGAGAAGCTTCAGGAATAGACTTAGAAGCTGTTTGGGAATAGTGAGAATATTCAGAGTGCCTGTAATTTAATGCTTGTGAACTAGTAATGATGCCAAAGCAGGGAAGCTAAGTGAGCATCTCCCGGCTGGCTCTGGTTGTCTCTGAAGGTTTCTGAGCAGAGAAATGACATCATGCAAGAGTACTGGTGTGTGTTCTCCAGGCAGGGGAGGATCACCCTGAGATTACTTTCCCTTCTAGAAGATTAAAGTTACAGACGGTGGGTCCAGGGGAATTTTGTGGAAGGCCATTCCCGTCTGGTTTTGTCTACTTGCTTTCTTCCTGTGTTCTGAGATTTTCAAAGCATCCAGATGGTCTCCTTTCCCGAACTGACTTTTAAAAATCAGTGATTTATTTTTCACATCCATCTAGGGATAGTTTTTCTTATCTCACTTACAAAGGCAGTAGGGAAGGGAAGGATGTCATAAGTTTATATAGTAGACATTTGGCAATTATCAGAACAAGAGTATGTTTTTCCTGAGCACAGAAGGCCCCAGGCTTCCCTTCTTGGCTGTTAAGTGGCATTTGGTGAATCATCTCTGTGTGTGTCTGCTCTATGTGAGATGTGACCTCTAAGCAGCATTTTCTTTCAGACTCAGCCAAAGGGAAGAAGTTAGAATAATTACTGGATTAGGCAACAGAGGTCCCTCACTTTCTCCCACCTCCTGGGGTAACTTAAGCATGCTGGGGGCCCACTGAAGAAAGAGTGAGTGGAGAGGTGGCACAGGGTGCTGTGGAAAGGGAGAAAGAGGAGACCAAGAAGAGAAGACTCTGGAATGGGAGCAGGTCAGGGAAATCCTAGAGCCAACGTGGCGGTTAGCACCCGACATGGCGCCCTAGGCCCCTGACACACAGCTTTTCAGTCCTCACAGCCACCCCGCATGTCAGATTCCAGCATCCTCATTTTGTGGAGGGGTGATTAAGGCCCCCTGAGGTTTGGTTGACTGCCCAGGGCTGTGAGGCTGGCAAAGGAGCTGTAGGGCTGCCAGAGTATCTCCCGCTAGGAGAAGCCAAGGGAGGGTGGTAGAGACGGCCAGGCCAGGGGTGGCTTCTAGGGCACACAGTTGGCAGATGCTAAGCCTCCTGGGAAGTGAGGTGCACCCATCTACCATCTGGGTGGGGCCACTCAGTGCATATGCAGTGTGGGGACACTATAGGCATTATTCACAAACACAACATCTCTGTAAAACTAAAAGGACCAAAGAACCATCTGGAGATGTAGACATCCATTTGTTAGGGCAGAAGTGGAGCAGATAGAAGGGAGGGTGGGTGGAAACACTTAGGGACCCAAAGGTAAGACTGGGAGTGGAACACGGTGAGGGCTGTACAACGATGTGAATGTGCTTCGTGCCACTGAACTGTGTGTTCAAAATGGTTAAAGTGGTACATTCTATGTCTTGTGTGTTTTTCCAGAATTAGAAAAAAATCATATAAAGAAAGATAAGGCCTGGCTTCTCTGTCATCACTGAAATCTGTCAGCAGGCAGGACTTCCTGGCTTCAAGTCAATCAGAGGGCCCTATTGGGGTGAATTCGGGGGGCTGGTTGCTTGCTCTGAACCTCTGGGCTGACTTCACAGCAGATGTGCACGCACAGCCTTGGGGATAGGCATGGCACGGAGTCAGAAGGTCACCTCTTCGGGGACTAGAGTGGAATTTGATTTTCATTAACTGGACTTTGAAAAAGCTGGGACTGATGTCGTTCCTCACTTAAGTTGCTCCTTAATTCATTTTTAAATTGAATATTCAGATGGCTCGCAAGCAGAATTAAGGAAGGGATGAGGAGGCAGTCATGTGGAATGATGGTTTTCAGCAAGCAGCATCTATAGTTTGCCCAGGCTTTTCTTGCATGAACTTGGAAGGTTCTGGCTCCACAAGAATAACATTGTGGGTACTACTGAGGACCCTGAATAGCAGCTCTTTGCCTGGCCTCTGGTTTGCAAATTAAATCTCCTTATTTGAAGACCTCAGTAGTCTAGAGGAAGCTCAAGAGCATGGGTACCACCTTTTAAGATAAGATGGTTTGATTTCAAGTTCAATCCATCATATATCGTGGGATCCTAGGTAGTTATGTCAGCTTTCTGAGCTTCAGTGTTAAAATCTCAAAAGTGGGGAAAGTAGTACATTCTGTCAGGGTTCGTTTTTTATATTTTCAATTTTCTTTAAAGATTTATTTATGCATACAAGAGCTGGGGTGTAGGCCAGAGGTGTGTCCTCACTCAGAGACAGAGTGGGGAACAGAACAGACTGATCTACTGAAATACACTGCTGAGGGGAGCAGTGGGCGAGACAGGAGAGGTCTGCTGCACCATGTGGGTTAGCTTCCTGGCCTGGGATCGAACTCATGCTGCAGTGGCTGTGGATAGCTTCATAGTGTTGAGACTTAAATCCTTGTGCCACCAGGGAAGTCCCCTGACTGTCAGGGTTTAATAATAAGAAAGTGTCCAAAAGACCTAGTACAGTGCCCAGCTCATAAGTGCTCAACAAATTGTATCCTTTTTTCAGCACCAGAATACAGTGAAATGAAATCCTAAGTCTGGGGATCTTAGTGCCTACTTATTTGTATATAACTAACCCCTACCCCTAGCCATGAACTAACTCTGCTGGGTCAGGTTTGAATATGCTGTCCCGAGGCTCTTAGCCTGATTAGCAACTGTGCCTTTCAGACTTGAAGTTGGGAAACCTGGATTCTGCCCGTGAGGGGGCTCTGAGTCAGTGGCAGCCTCTGATCAGCTGCCTCTCTCTGACTGTGGCTGTTTTACCCAAAATGTCAACAGCAGAGTCCTCATCATTTCTGCAGGGCAAGGACTTAGGCATGGCACAGCTCCCTGGGGGGCGCCTGCCCATCACTGCAGGTGCTACTGCTCCGGGTGCTCTGTGGGGCCAGTGTATCGGGGCACCTGCAGAAGGGACCAGGTGTCACACAGGGCTGTCACACCTCCGTGGATGAGAGAAATGCAGCTAACAGCTGAGCTGCCCTTCAGTGATTGACTTTTAGAATGTTTAATAATTTTTAATTATACAAGCAAACATGCATGAATAGATTATCCATGCAAAAATGTAAGCATTGCAAAAAAAAGCACAACTTCCTTAAACTTTCCCGCCCAGTCTTCTTTCCAGAGGCAACTGTACTAACCATAAGGATCTGTCCAACCTCTGACCATTTATAGATGTGGATGTTTAAAAACTAGTTTTGTGGGTGTTTTCCCTCTTATAGATAGTCTCAAACTACGTGAGTGATTCTAAACTTGGAGGCTTTTTTTTTTTTTCGTTCACTTGATAATATATGTTGGAGATTTTCCCCTTTCATCTTTTCATTTCCCAGTTTTTCAGAGTTAGTGGGCTGTCGTTTATTTAACCGTTCCCTATTGATGGGCATGAAACTTGTTTCTACTGCACGTACTTTCTTGTTTGTCCCCATTATGAACATCTGTGAATGTTTTTCTAGATAGGTAATGAGAAGAGGGAAAATACAATTTTATACTGGAACTCTAGAATAAAACATAAAGTTTCATGATTTTATTCCCTGAATAGGAGTAAAAGATAGATCAAGAGTATTTATGACAAAAAAATAGGCAGGGAGACAGATGAGAAAAACATATGCTTTGAATGAATTTAATCTTGGAAAGTTACATAATCAAATATTAGTCTGTCATTTTTGATCCATTCAAAATCTGAAGCTGCATAGATAGGTTCCCTGTTGCATTTTAAGTTATTAATAGAATCCTGAATTTTAAAGTTCCTGACAGTTTTGAAAAAGAGGAGGAATGCCTTATCACATACTATAATGTTTTAAACTAGTTCAATTAAAGCTACATGGGTTTGTATGCTAACTTAGAACTAAACAGGATGAAGAGGGCCAAGCAGACCTTAGTATGTCAGTGGCCTGCAGATTAAGTCTCAGTGCTATCACTCCTATGGCCCGAGTTCAACCCCCCCACGAGGGAACTAACCCACATATGGTGCAGCACACCTTGCTTGTCTTGCTCGCTCTTCCTCTTAGCAGTTTATTTCAGTAAATCTGCATGCTCTGTTCCCCACTCTGTCCTGGTGAATCCTCTCACTCCGTCCGCACCTCTGGCATACACCCCAGTTCTTCTATGCAGCACCCCCCCCCAAAAAAAAACAAACACCAGACCTTAGTATAAGTCAGGAGCTGAGGAAGGCAGTAATATGATCTAAGGGGAAGAGTACTTAAATCATTCATTCTTCCACATTATATTACTATTTGGAAAAAAATTTATGCATATACTCACATTATTCCATGTACCCAAGTAGAATCTAAGTAAGTTAAACAAATGCGAAAGATTACATCTTAAATCAATATAATATGTTGAGAAAACAATTTGGTGACAAAAAGCAAAATTCTTAAAAATATTTATTTCAAATCTATTTCAATTTTATTAAGGTCAATCCTAAAGAATCCTGATAAAGAAAAATGTGGTGGTGTTTTCTTTAACATTATTTAAAATAGTATCACATTTTGAAATAATGTGTATGCCCCATAAAAGGAGTATGGTTAAATAAATTATAAAGCAATCTTACTATGAAATAGAAGAATGAAATTCTTGGATTATACTGCTTTACTAGTAAAACTTTTATTTATTTCAATTTTACAAGTAAAGTTGAAAATACAGCATGTTTTTAACTGGATTTAAAAAAATCATGCCAAATGATTTGAAATGAAAGTTGTTTTTGAGGGATGAGATTATAGATGACTTTATTTTTTTCTATTTTTCAGTACTTTCCAGTTTTTAAAATAACTAGCATGTACAAATGTTACAGTCTTTTTGTCAACTGTTATTTTTTGAGTATCTACTCTGTATCAGGCACTGTATCAGGCCTTAGGGCAATAGCAGTACAAATAAGAAAGTCTCTGTTTTAAAGTATAGTGGAAGAAAGAGACAATTAGTCACTAATAAGCCTGACAATTCTAGGAGGGCCTTGAGATAGCCGTTAGAAGAGGCTCCTTTACAAGGAGGTGAAGAAAGATATATGAGAAGGCGACAGGAGGATGAGAATGAGTCTGCCTTGCAGTCATGGAACAGCATTCCAGAAAGATGGAACAGCAAATTGTTGAAGTGGCTAGGAATGACTTGGGTGTTTTGTGTATAAATAACTAAGTCATACTTAAAATTTCTTCTCACAGCAAATGTCCATTTTTCATTTGTCACAGAGTCTGGCCAGAACCACACATGGGATAGGATTCTATAATTTAATGCTTTTCACATGTAAATTTTGCCTTTACCATGTTATGGAAACGTTCATATTTGTAAAGATTTGTGCCAGATAGTAAGTCAAAAAGGGCAGATCTTGAAAGTTGGCAAAAACATGTCACTGTGTTTGAGTGTCCATTTGTTATCTGTCATTTGTTTGAAGATTTTCAGTTATATTTTTACCTTATAAAATACTTTTTTATTCTTATTATTTATTTCTTTTACATTACTATGTATTTCCTGTAGGTTTCCCACCACCAATTCACCCGTGAACCGTCACCACAGTCCCCTGTGTGCCCCTCTCCCCCATTCTGAGCCCCAATCTTCCCCCCCCCTCACTGATTGTCGCTCTTTTATTTGGTTCCCCTATATTCTTGTTATAAGTGAGACTATTCGATATTTTTCTTTTTCCTTTTGGCTTATTTCGCTGAGCATGATCCTTTCTAGCTCCATCCATGTTGCTGTGAATTGCATGAGTTTATCTTTCTTGAATGCTGAATAGTATTCCATTGTGTATATGTCCCACATCTTCTTGATCCAGTCATCTATTTTTGGGCAGCTGGGTTGTTTCCATAGCTTTGCTATTGTAAATAGTGCTGCAATAAACATACGGGTGCATGTGTCCTTTTGGGTTAGCGTTTTTGTGCCCTTTGGGTAGATTCCCAAAAGTGGTATTGTATGGGTTGTATGGGAGTTCCATTTTTAGCAGTTTGAGGAAACGCCATATGGCTTTCCCTAGTGGTTGGACCAGTTTGCATTCCCACCAGCAATGTAGGAGAGTTCCTTTTTCTCCACATCCTCACCAGCATTTGTTGTTGCCTGTTTTTTTTAATGTGCGCCATTCTCACTGGCATGAGGTGGTATCACATTGTGGTTTTGATTTGCAATTCCCTGATTATAAGTGATGTTGAACATTTTTTCATATACCTGTTGGCCATTTGCTTTTCTTCTTTGGAGAAGTGTCTTTTTAGCTTTTCTGCCCATTTTTTGACTGGATTGTTGGATTTGTTGCTGTTGAGTTGTGTGAGCTCCTTATAGAGTTTTGTTATCAGTCCTTTATCAGTTGTATTGTGTGCAAAGATCTTCTCCCAATTAGTAGGGTGACTGTTTGTTTTGGTTAATGTCTCTTTTGCTGTACAGAAGTTTTTTAGTTTGATGTAGTCAGCTGTTTATCTTGTCCTTGACTTCCTTCGCTTTTTTGGGATGTCTTTAAAGATTTTGCTGAGGTGTATGTCTTGTAGAGTTTTGCCTATATTTTCTTCTATAACTTTTATGGTTTTGGGTCTTACATTCAGGTCTTTTATCCATTTTGAGTTAGTTTTTGTGCATGGTGTGAGGTAGTAGTCTAGCTTCATTTTTTTGCATGTAGCAGTCCAGTTTTCCCAGCACCATTTATTGAACAAGCTAACCTTGTTCCATTGCATATTCTTTGCTCTGTCAAAGATTAGTTGGCCATAGATATGTGGATTTATTTCTGGGTTTTCTATTTGATTCCATTGGTCTGTGCATCTGTTTTTGTTCCAGTACCATGCTATTTTAATTATTATGGCTTTGTAGTATAGTTTGAAATCTGGGCGTGTAATCCCTCCATTTTCTTTCTTTTTTGTAAGGAGCACTTTGGCTATTTGAGGTTGTTTACCTTATAAAATACTAAGAATTGATTCTGAGATATGGGGCTGTTGACTGAGCCTAGGAGTAAAAATAGTAACAGTCAACATTTAGTGACTCTGAGAGTTAGAAAATATATCTAATACATATTCTCACCAATATTTTCACTTTACAAAAGAAGGAAAACAGTTGTGTAGCCAGTAATTGGCAGAGCCAGGTTTGAAGCAAGGCTAAATCACACCTTTAGCTCTTTCTGTGCTGAGAAAAGGTTCCAGAGCCATCAGTCTTGATTGAGCAACAGAAAACTATGTTCTGGGTTGTAGAGATGCTCCTGAACAGACTTCGAGCTGGTCAGGCCCTGGAGGTAGCTGTATGGACAAGCATTCGTCACTGTGTGCACTCACAGCTTATAAATCTTCATCCCCTTTCCCAGTTGGGCATGTGGCAGGCAGCACTTTGGAGTTTTCAGCCAGTGGTAATGAGGCCAGAAGAACACACTAGTGGGAAGAAGAGTAGGTCCTGGTTCTTACTGGTCCTTTTCAGGGGAAGAGCTAGAGAGGGAGCCCCAAATATTCGGAACCCATGGCTGTGAAAGGCCCCAGTAAGTTGAGGATCAGAGATGGTCAGGCTGTTGGTGCTCCTGTAGAAAGCAGGAGAGCAGGTTGATTCGGGTCTTGGCCCATTTCTATGCCAGCCCCAGTGGCCCATGGCCCAACTCTTCTCCTCTCAGCAGCCTCTCTGGTGTGTGCTGAGATCAGAGAGAAGAGCCATGCGCTCACTCTGGGCTGAGTTCAGAGCTCCACAGGCCCATGGGAAGCTTTGACTTAGTTCATGACCTGCTGGGGAACCTTGACAACAGCATGGAACTTAAAAAGGCAGTCGCTAGCTCAGTGTTCTGTGTGGGGGCTGGCATGCCCAGAGCCAGGCAGGAATGAACTCGGTTTCCCACCTGCAGTGGCAGTACTTCTGCCAGCTGCTGGGTTTGGGGGAGGAGGCTACATTATCAGACCTTTTCCTCCTTCCTCTCCCAGAGTTGGAGGTGCCATGGAGACTGAGTGTACACACATCAGAAGGTTAGTGGTAAGATTTTTCCAAAAACCTGACACTCCAGTGACCACAAATGCCCATCTCTCCTAAGAATCCCTGCACCAACAGGAATACCTTGGTGTGTTTCTTTCCTGTCATTTTAATGGGAGAGAATCCCAGCCCTTGCTGTGACTAGCCACCAGGATGAGGTGCCCAAGGAGGCTTTGGCCAAATGTTCAGAGACTGTGATTAAGGTTCAGAGAGGACTATGACCCACCAATGCCAACCATTCACCAATGACAGAATTGGGGCTAGATGGAGATCCTCATCCACCATGGTGCCAGTTTTCTGGAGTGAAATTTCTGGCAATTTAAAACAGACAGACAAACAAATACCACCTTTCCCACTTGGCTTAGGAGTCTTTTCTCCACTGTGCCACAGTTGGATGGAATGAGAGTCAGTGCATTCTTATCCCAGGATTTGTGATGTCAGTTTTTCTCCCTTTGGTAGGTCTAGAGGCAGTGGGGGTTGGAATGGACATTCCATGGTCATGGTCACTCTTCTAGACTTCTCACAGGAGTGGAAGTAGGAAATTAATATTTGCAAAACTCTCTGGGGAGGAAGAGATTCACCCACAGGAAGCTTAGACCCTAGACTGAAATGCCACAGACCAGGACAAATTCAGTTCCTGTTGGTGAGGTTCTCATTTGTGAGAGAGAGTGAGTGAATGAGCAGTAGGGTACAATGATAAGTACAAATGGTAGTTAAATTATTATATGTAAAACTAATTCATTTAAAAAGTTACTAAACATCTAGACTCATGTCATTTAATTTTTTCTTACATCTTTGTTAATTTTTGATAGTATTTGATTTCTCTGCTCAGGTATAGTTACTGTGGTTCTCCCACTACCATATAGCACCCATGATCCATCACCACAGTCCCCTGTGCTCTTCCCATCCCTGTTTAACCCCTCTCCTCCCGCCTCCCCTACTCTATGTCTCAAATCTGTGGTCAGCTTACAAGACTTGTCTTTCTCCCAACCCTTTGTTTGGTTCTCTAGATTCCACAAATAGTGAAATCATAGGGTATTTCTTTCTCCTCCTAGCTCATTTTGTTTAGCATAATCCCTTCCAGCTTCAGCGATGTTGGTGCAAATGGAATGAGTTTATTTTTGATCACTGAGTAATATTCCACTGTGTGTGTGTGTGTGTGTGTGTGTGTGTGTGTGTGTATGTATGTACATGGTATATATATGTGGTATATGTGGTGTATATATATATACCACATCTTCTTGATTCAGTCATCTGTTTGGGGGCATTTAGGTTATTTTCCTATCTTGGCTGTTGTAAATAGTGCTGCTACAAACATAGGAGTGCAGGTTTCCTTTCATATTGTTTTTGTGTCCTTAGGGTAGACTCCTAGGAGTGGAATTGCTGGGTCATGTAGTGGACACATTTTTAGTGATTTGAGGAACCTCCACACAGCTTTCCACAGTGGTTAGACTAGTTTGCGTTCCCACCAGCAGAGTGAAGTTTCCTTTTTTGCAGGTAGTTTTTTTTTTTCTTAATATGGGCTATTCTCACAGGTATGAGGTGGTATCTCATTGTGGTTTTGATCTGCATTTCCCTGATAATAAGTAAAGCTGAACATTTTTTCACTTGCTTGTTGGCCATTTGCACTTCTTTGGAGAAGTCTTTTTAGCTCTTCTGCCCATTTTTTGATTGGGGGGGTTGTTTTGTTTTTGTCCTGTTGTGTAAGCTCTTTGTAGACCTTTGTTATCAGTCCCTTATCAGATGTATGGAGGGCAAATATTTTCCCCCATTCAGTAGTGTGTCTCTTCATTTTGGTTATTGCCTCTTTTGCTGTACAGTTTAATTTGGTGTAGTCACAGCTGTTTATATTCTCCTTTATTTTCCTTGTTTCTGGAGACTAGTCCTCAAAGGTGTTTCTGGAGTTTATGTCATGGAGTATTTTGCCTGTGTTTTCTTCTATATATTTTATAGTTTCAGGTCTTATGTTTTATCCATTTTGAGTTGATTTTTTTGTATGGTATGTGGTAGCAGTCTAGTTTTTTTGCATGTGGCAGTTCAGTTTTCCCATTTATTGAAGAAACTTTCCTTGGTGCAATGTATGTTTTTTGCTCCTTTATCATAGATTAGTTGACCACAGATGTGTAGTTTTATTTATGGACTTTCACTTGATACCATTGGTCTGTGTCTCTTTGTTCCAGTATCATCCTGTTTTTATTATTAGGTCTTGTATAGTTTGAAGTCTGTGAGTGTAGTACCTCCATTCTCCCCCTTTATAGTCAGAAGAACTTTGACCATTTGGGGTCTCTTGTGAATTTCAGCAACATTTGTCTCGTTTCTTTGAGAATGTAGTTGAGATTTTTGTTGGCATTGTATTGAATCTGTAATTGCTTTTGGTGGGATGGCCATTTTGATAATGTTGATTCTTCCAATCCATGAGCAGGGAATGTCCTTCCATCTCTTTGACTTCTATTTCCTTTAATAATGTTTTATAATTTTTTTAAATATATATTTTTATTGTTATTTGTCTTTTACATTTTGCATTCCCCTTGGGTAGCCCACCACCAATTCACCCGTGATCCATCTCCATGGTCCCTTGTGTTCTTTTCTATTCCATTTTGTGCCCTTTTCCTTCCCTCCCTCCGCCTCCGTCCTCTCCCCCCCTACCCCCCCACTGATTGTCTCTCTCCCACCCGGCCTCCCTATAGTCCTGTTATAAGTGAAACCATTCGATATTTTTCTCTTTCTTTCTGGCTTATTTCACTGAGTATGATCCCCTCTAATTCCATCCATGTCGCTGCAAATTGCATGTGTTTATCTTCTTTCCATGCTGAATAGTATTCCATTGTGTATA